>KV018477.1:45872-72324 GCA_001598015.1 Dorcoceras hygrometricum
AGCATCTGCTGAATCTTTAGCGCAAGAGCAAAACGCTGTCGTATCAATTTATGTAAACGACATCGTTTTGCTATCGCTATCTCCAATTAGCATCTGCTGGTGAACAATAGCTTGTGACTGGATATCTCCTCTACGACGTCGCTTCCTCTTGCTTCTGGATGTACAAGCTACCTGCTGATTCTTGCGACTACTCTCTCAAACCATCTGCTGAATATGATGACGTCACCGATGACGTCATCAACGCTAAACCATCTGCTGATTCTCCAGCACGACGTCGCTTCTCTCTTGCACCTCTCTTCATCTGCTGATTGCCAACTGCTGATTGTGATGTCATCTCAGTTGATTCCATATCTTGTGCATCTTCTCAACTGCTGATTGACAAAAGCTTCCTGCTGATCTTCTTCGTTCCAGCTTCATCTTGCGACTCTTCTTAGCTTCTTGAATAGCGACTGTTAATAGATTCACCAACAGTACTTATAATCGCGACTGCTAACAGATTCGTCAACAGTACTTATAATTTGAATCTTCTTCTTCGAACAATATTTCTCCAGTAGACTTCTCAATACATGTACCAGCTGGTTCACTTCGCTCTTTAGCGCTAGCAGCTGGTTGTCATCGTTCCAGCTGGTTTACTATGCTCCAGCTGGTTCAACTTGGCCTCCGCCTGATTACGAACAGCTGATTCAACTTTGGACGTCTCCATTGCTAATCCAGCTGCCGATTCCATGAACACCAAACCAACTGCTGATTGTTTATATTGCGAACCATTGGCTGGACAGATTCTTCGACTGTTCATCATCTTCTTCGATAGCAAGAATCTGTACACTCAAGTGGAATTGTTAGAATCACAATAATAGGTTTTGTGTAATTCAAAACTTAATTAGGATCTGTCAAAACAGATCCATCATACAACCACCGACAGAAAGATTTCATAGGCAATCCCACTCATGCGCTAACAACGCACAAAACTCCCAAAACGAGGTCGCTCTAAAACCACGAAGAAATCTGATCTCTAAAACCACACGCGAGAGAAATCTGAAAACCAAAGGCGTTAAAAAAGCTGGAGAAATCTGGAACTAATGCTACTAAGATCTGAACAACAGCAAACGCGCTAATCGCTAAAACGGCATCGCACAGCACCACGGGTCAAATCTGATTGCTAACGCTAAACGCAAATATTAGGCCACAGATCTCTCCCGCAAGCGTTCACCAAAACGGTGCCAAATCTAAACGACATCGTTTTACACTCAACACAAAGACACGCTGCTAAGGTCTGAACAACAAACGTGCTAACAGATTCCAAATCAGATCCAAGCGGTAACGAAATATCGGATCTCTCCTAAACGACGACGTACGAGCTTCTACGATACAAAATGCACTGCGCTGACCTCTACACATCAACGCAACAGATATCTCCTACCCACGAGATATCCAGACTTCACAAAAACGACGGCGTATTGATCTTGCGCTACCAATTACGCGCGGCGACCAGATTTCTCAAGAAATCCGACAGATCTCACCAACAATTCAGATTCTCACAAAATCAGATTTCAAACTCGAAAATATCAAAATTTCCAAAATTGCTCCAAATGTGAAATTTTACCCGAAAATGCAAACAAACCCTTCAAACAGAAATCAGAACCACCAGAATTCCTTAAAAACCGATTAATCCAACAATTAATCTTTAACACATTTTCAGGTCTCACACTTGAATTGCTGGAAATTCAATCATCGAGCCACAAATCCCTCGATATCATTTATCATGCCTTCCCACCAATAATAAGATTTCAATGCATGGTACATCTTTCTCACACCAGGGTGGACACTGTGGCGACTACAATGAGCTTCTCTCAAGATTGCCTCCTTCAAATCAATCAGTTTTGGACCCACAAATCTTCCATGAAACCTCAAACACCTATCATATGTTACAATATAATCATCCAATTGAACTGCTTGTGCCTTCAACTTCAACTCGTGAATATACGAGTTAGTTCTGTGTGCTGCTCTAATGTCTGACACAATCTGTGGTTCAACCTGAAATGAGAAAACTACGAAATAATAATTTCCTGGTTGAAAATGCCAAGCAGTCATTCCCAAATGCTCATGGACTTTCGAGATACTAAGAGATGCAAGTATCGAAATCTTGGATTTTATAATAAGGTCATCAACAACAAGATTCACCCTTCCTCGTTTATAATCTCTCGCAATCGAAGTCCTTACATCCACCGACACTACCTCATGTTAAAATCAGACTGAGAAAAGAGATATTGAAGGCTCTTATGATCGGTGCAAACCACAACTTGCTCACCATAAAGATTATGACGCGAAATCTTCAATGCAAACACAATGGCCGCCAACTCTAGATCATGAACCGGGTATTGAGTTTTATGAGGCTTCAACTATCATGAGACATAAGTAATTATAACCCTTACTCGTTTATAATGTCTCACAATCGAAGTGCTTACATCCAACGACGCTACCTCATGTTAAGATCAGACTGAGAAAAGAGATATTGATGGCTCTTATGATCGGTGCACACCACAAATTGCTCACCATAAAGATTAAGGGCGCGAAATATTCAATGCAAACACAATGGCCGCCAAATCTAGATCATGAACCGGGTATTGAGTTTTTTGAGGCTTGAACTATCAAGAGGCATAAGTAATTATTCACCCGTTCTGGATCTCAGAAAAATTCCTGGATCCCTCCCAATTCATAGCCTATACTTTACTGGGATCAACTGAGATACCCTGAGACGAGATGACATAGCCTAGAAAGACAACTCTATACAACCAAAACTCACACTTGGAGAATTTAGCATACAACTATGAGTCTCGAAGATTTTGGAGAACCAACCTCAAATGCTTTTTGTGCTGCCTCTTTGTCTTCAAGTAGACCAAGATATCATCAATGAGTACTATCACAAACCGATTAATAAACTCACTGAAAACTCGATTCATTAAGTCCATAAGGACAGGAGGGGCATTCTTCAGTCCAAAAGTCATAACCAGAAACTCATAATGCCCATACTCCGTCTGAAAAGCTGTCGTAGAAATGTCGTCCTCACGAATCCTCGACTAATGGTACTGAATGAAGATCAATCTTAATGTACATGGATGAACCCTGTAGTTGATCTAATATGTCATTAATCCTCGTGAATGGTTACTTATTCATCACAGTCACTTTGGTCAATTGCCGAAAATCGATAAACATCCTCATTGATTTGTCTATCTTCTTCACAAAAAGAATCGGAGCTCCACATGGCGACATACTCGATCTAATGAAGCCCTTCTCCAAAAGGTCGCTAAACTGAACCTTAAATTCCATCAACCCTGTTGGAGCCAACCTGTAAGGATCTCTCGAGATTGGGGCTATCCCTGACACCAACTCAATATTGAAGTCGATCACCCTTCTCGGAGGGAAACCATGAATCTCATCAGGGAACTCTCGAGCGACTGTGATATCACCAAGCTCCAAATGAGGTTCAGGTGATACATCTAAGGCATAAATCATGAAACCATAGTTCTCTAGCGACAAAAACCCAAACATCTCCATGGTCGAGACTAGTGGGATCTTTGATCGAGAATCAATACCATAGAAGTCCCAATTTTACTAGATGGTGGTCTAAACCTGACCACGCCATGCAAAAAATCGAGTGAAGTCCTATAGTTATCCAAAGTATCCATGCCCAAAATTCATTCGAAATGTGAGGATTTAGAAATTCAAATTTAGAATTTTCTAATTTTCAGATTTCAGATTTGAGATTTTTGGTGAAATCTGATTTGAGAATTTCAGATCTCTCGGGGAGTTGTTCATATTTAGTCGCAGGATTTTTTGGGTGAAATCTGTGCGAGAATTGGAGTAGAATTTGAGAAATTAAAGGAAGAGATCTTATCCCTTAGCGTTTAGAGGTGAAACGCCGTCGTTTGGGTGAGATCTGAGTCCCTGGGCGTTTGCGTGAGTGGTCGTGAAATTTTAGTGCAACGCTGTCGTTTGGTGAAGTCTGATAGTTGAGTTTGGCGCTAGAAGCTATACGCTGTCGTTTCGTGATTTCAGATGTCTCGCTTGAAGATGGGATCTGGTTGGCAGTGTAAGCAGACGTCAACGTGGGTCAACGCTATCGGAGAGTAGCGAGAGATCTGTTAGCGCTAGCTTCTGACATGAGCAGATGTCATGTTGGTCAATTGCGGAGTTGACTGCTGGTGCATTAGCATGTACACATGAGAGATCTGTTTCAGTGGTGTTGAACTCTAGCGAAGGTACGTGTGTAGACATCTGATTCAGCGATGAGCGTTAATGTTTCAGATGTCTCAAGTGCGACGTCGTTTCGTTAAGTGGTGCGTCGTCGTTTTGACTAGTGAGCTCTTAGCGTGATTTGAATTGTGCGAGCGGAGGGATCTGATACATGTTAACGTTGGAGCGTTCAGATGTCACCGATATGCTGTCGTTTTGACTTGTTGCGCGAGAGTTAGTGTTAACGCTGGAATCTGATGGATATGAGCGCTGATTTGAGAAATCTGTATGGCGCTATATAACGATGCAGGGATCTGTTTTAGTCGGGATTTGTTTTGTTCGATAGAGATTGAGTAGAGGATTTAAATGCAAGTGTTGAGAAACACTTAGAACATTTTCCACCCGATATTTCTTATCCTCTTCTCTGTTGAAAACCTCGACCTACACTGTTCATTCGAACATTTCTCCCATCAATTACCGTCATTTCCAGCCATTGTTTTGGACGTTTTATGTGGCACTAAACTCCTCTTGTTTAGCTCTTTCGATTAGCTACCCATTTGAGGCTCTGAATCGCCGCTGGAGAAGAAGTGCGAAGTGGCTGTGTCTTCGTGCCGCGAAGTCTGTAGTTCCTCTGTTGTTGTAAGCTTCTGGGTAAGCATACTCTTGTTGATTTGATCTCTGTTCTTGTAGTTAATGCCTACGTGAGTGTATGGAACCTGAGTAGAGTTCTGGCCGTAGGTGTTAGAGTGTACAGGTTCAGATTTGAGCTGAGATATTAGATACCTTGTACAGATTTCACCTTCCAGGAATAGTTCTGCCGTGGTTGAGGAAGCCAGGAGAGATCTGAATTGCGCCATTTGGGAATTTCCGTGCTCTGTTCTTAATATGTGAGGTAGAATTAAGCTGTGGAAGGTACGAATTTGAGCAATTCTGGACAGATTTGATGCATGGGCATGTGTATATCCAGGCTGTGAAATCTGGTTGATTTTGAAGGCTGTAATTGCTTGAGCAGAATGTGTTTTATTGATTGATTTATGTTCTGTTTCACGTACTGTGACTTGTATGCATTGAGAATTGATTTCTGAATGGCATACATGCATACATATTTTGCTTGATGTTACAGATTGATTGATGACCTGATTGAGAGCCACGTTGTGACTGGCCGACAGATGTGTCATGCTCGAAAAGTCCAACGCTATCATCGGAGTGGTGACTGCCGGATTCGAGTTTCTACAACCGATCTATGATGGGCTGACGGGCCCCGATGATCACGGATCGATGATTTTCACCGACCGATTGGCTGTGCGTGGTATAGAGGCCGCTTGAGATGATTTTTCAGTCGATATGCTGGTCTAGCTATCCTATCCTTGTTAGCCCTCATGCATTTCATAGCATTGAGTATAGCATGTTGCATGATTAGCTGTTTTGATAGCTCTTCGTACTAAGGCTTGACCTCGTATTTCTTTTCCTGCTTTGGTATTGTTTGGGTCTGCGTTGCCCATTTGCAGGATCTTCAGGTAACCAGGCTGGACCGAGTGGAGCGCCAGCTGGTCGATCCCCTTGCCCTTGAGTCCTTGTTTATTTTATTATGTATTGAACCGGGGATGCCCCATGTTTTTATGTATTGGGGATCTATTTCCGATTTGAGTTATGATTGTTACCTGCTTTATATGAGTTTGAGTCAACTCGTATTTTGATTATGAATATGTTGAATGATGATTTTGAGTTTAGGCCCAAATGATTTAAAGAAAAAATTTAAGCCCTATTTTATGCTTACGCTATTATGTGCTTAGATGTAATCTTGAGTGATTAGCACGGGGCCTGACATTTTTGGTATCAGAGCCTAAACTGGATAAGCTCTATTTCCTTTGAGCACACTCGAGTCTAGGCACAGAGTTTTGATTTGATTTTGAGTGACTCTTTGACTTATGTGATCTTTTATCTGTCTATGTGATATATCTGCTGTGAGATCTTACCTCTAGACTTGTTTAGATGCAGCCGAGGAGAGGAAGAGGTAGGACGACTAGACGTAACGAGGAGGAGTCTAGGGCTGGTAGTGATGACGATATCCAGCAGGTTGAGAATGTTATTAGACGGATAGGTGAGATGGAGTTGGTGTAGCTAGGTTTCAGCGGACGAACCCTCCAACGTTTTCTGCAGCCGAGGGTGGTGTGATGGCTGAGGCTTTGTTAGTTCAGATGGAGGAGTTGTTCGATACTATGGAATACGCTCCCGAGAAGAGACTGAAGCTGGCGGTGTTGCAGCAGAGAGACAACGCACAGCTTTTGGTGTAGAGGTACTTCTCGTATCCTTCGTGACAGTGGGGCTATGATCACTTGGGAGAGCTTCTGTGAGGCATTTCGATAGGAGTATACCCCGGAGTCCTTCAATAACAGGCGCGAGCGAGAGTTCGACAACCTGAAGCAGGATAACATGCGAGTGGCTGAGTATGCCCGGCAGTTTTCGGCTCTTTTGATCTATGTGTCACACGTAGCCAACCAGGAGAGGACGAAGAGGAACAAATTTCTGAAAGGCTTGAGGCCTGATCTGTACCGGATGGTTTTGTCTGGTTCACCTGCAACCTATATCGATGCAGTGAACCGAGCGGTGGATATTGAGGAGACTGCTGGAGGAGGGTGCTCTGACTCAGCCGACTACTGGACGGACCTATCAGCCTGTTCAGGATGCGTCGTAATCTTTTTATTCTCCTCAGGGGTCACAGCAGTAGACGAATCGCCAGAGGTTTCGACTTCGAGGGAAATAGTTCAAGAAGAAGGTGAATTTGAGTTCCTCTGGTTCTTCGAGTTCTGGTTCTGGCAGTGGTTCAGGCGGCATGTCTTGTGGACAGTGCGGAGGAAGGCATCAGACTTCGCAGTGTCGTGGAGTTCAGGGGTTTTGCCATAACTATGGACAGACCGGACATTTTCAGAGAGTATGCCCTTTTTTGAGGGGTCAGTCTTCAGTTACTTCGCAGCAGGGATCAGCTGGTTGTTCTTCTCAGAGACCGCAGTTTCCTGCCCTTACCCAGCGATCTGGATTCCAACCCCGTGAGCCTTCTAGGCTTGGAGCTCCTTCAAGACCTCAGTTCCAGATTCCACAGCAGGCCCAAGCGAACTCTTTGACGAGAGAGCAGGCTGAGGAGACACCTGCCATAGTGATTGCAGGTATATGCTCTATTTTCGATTATCCTGCGAGAGTTCTATTTGACACTGGTGCATCACACTCTTTTATTTCTGAGTTGTTTGTTTGTGAGGATGGATTGAGTTCTTCCCCATTGTGTGATGTTGTTTCCGTGTCTACTCCTGCTGGTGTGAGTCTGTGGTCCCGTGAAGTGGTGTTGGATTGTGTGCTTTGATTTGATGAGCATGTTGTGGTGTCCAATCTGATTGTTTTGGGAATCAGAGATTTTGATTGCATCTGGGGAATGGATGTATTGTCTAGCTATAAGGCTACCGTTGACTGCTTTCATGGTGTGGTGAGATTTCGCCCTGATTCGGGTGAGAAGTGGGAGTTCTACGGTGCTGATTCAGGCTCGAAGATTCCACTGGTGTCCGCCATGGATATGTTTAGCCTGCTATCGCTGGATAATGTGGGATTCATAATTTATGCGCTTGACGTTTCCCAAGAGCCACGATTGGAGTTGAGCGACATTCCTATCATCCGAGAGTTTCCCGATGTGTTTCCGGATGAGATTACAGGATTCCCTCCAAGATGTGAGATCAAATTCAGCATTGAATTGGTGCCCGATACCGCCTCGATTTCTAGAGCTCCGTATCTGTTGGTGCCAGCAGATTTGAAAGAGTTGAAGGATCAGTTGAGAGATCTCTTGGAGAAGGGCTTCAACAGACCGAGTATGTCGCCTTGGGGAGCTCCGATTCTTTTTGTGAAGAAGAAGGATGGGTCTATGAGGATGGGCGTGGATTTCCGACAGTTGAATAAGGTGACGGTGAAGAAAAAATATCCTTTGCCGAGGATTTATGACTTGTTCGATCAGTTGCAAGGATCGGTCGCATACTCAAAGATTGATGTGTGCTCTGGTTATTACCAGTTGTGGATTAGAGATGCTGACGTGGCGAAGACAGCTTTTTGGACTCGATATGGGCATTATGAGTTTCTGGTCATGACGTTTGGGTTGACGAATGCCCCAGCTGTTTTCATGGATTTCATTAATCACGTCTTCAGTAGTACATCGATCGGTTCGTTATCGTATTCATAGATGACATCCTAGTGTATTCGAGGAGCATGAGAGAGCATAAGGAGCATCTGAGATTGGTGTTGCAGAGATTGAGAGACTCGCAGTTGTACGCCAAGTTCAGCAAGTGTGAATTTTGACTTGATCGAATTGTATTTTTGGGTCATGTGATTTCCGTGCAAGGGATTTCGGTGGATCCGAGTAAGGTCGAAGAAGTTCTTAACTGGGAGAGACCTAGGAATGTTTCCGAGATCCGTAGCTTTTTGGATTTGGCTGGCTATTACTGGCGTTTTATTGAGAAGTTCTCTTCTATAGCCCGTCCAATGACTCAATTGACTCAGAAGGATCGGAATTTTGTTTGGACTGACGAGTGCGAGTATAGTTTTCAGACGTTGAAGGAGAAGTTGACTACTGCTCCTGTTTTGGCTCTACCGTCTGGATCCGGAGGATTTATTGTGTGCTCGATGCTTCTCTCAATGTCTTGGGATGTGTTCTGATGCAAAACGGGTACGTGATTGCCTATGCGTCTTGACAATTGAAGCCTCACGAGACGAGGTACCCTGGTCATGATCTGGAGTTGGCAGCGATAGTGTTTGCCTTGAAGATTTGGTGGCATTATCTGTATGGTGATGAATCTGTGGTGTACATCGACCACAAGAGCCTGAAATATATCTTCACACAGTCAGACTTGAATATGAGGCAACGACGTTGGATGGAATTGCTAAAGGACTTTAACTGTGAGATTCAGTATCATCCTGGGCGGATGAACTCAGTAGCAGATGCTTTGAGTAGGAAGACCCAGCCTGCGATGCTTTCGTTTTTGAATGTCTCAAAAGTCTACGAGCAGTTTAGTACTTCTGGTTGGAGATTCCAGCCGGGTGATCCGTACTTTATGGTTTCTTCGATTCAGGTAGAACAACAGATTGTGAGTGACATCAGGGAGGCGCAGAGGACTGATCCATATGTTCATGAGTTGAAGATTAAAGCCCGAAGTGGTCAGTCTGAAGATTTATCTGTTACTTCGGATGGATGTCTGAGATTTCGAGGAAGATTGGTGGTTCCGAACTTGATCAATTTGAAAGAGACCATCATGAATGAAGCGCATTGTAGTCAGTACAGTGTGCATCCGGGCGAGAGAAAGATGTACCATGCCTTGAAGTCTCATTACTGGTGGGCAGGTATGAAGAGCGACATCTCCGGTTTTGTTGCTAGATGTCTGAATTTCCAGCAGGTCAAGGCTGTGAGAATGAGACCTGGTGGATTGTTGCGGAGTTTGGAGGTTCCCCAATGGAATTGGGAGCACATCGTCATGGATTTTGTGACTCATATACCTCGATCGAGTAGGGAATGTGATGCGATTTGGGTGGTGATTGATAGACTTTCGAATTCAGGCCATTTCATTCCCTATGATGTGAGGTGTTCCATGAAGAAAATGGCGAAATTGTACATCGACCATGTGGTTAGATTGCATGAAGTTCCTGTTTCGAGAGTGTCTGACAGAGATCCAAGATTCACTTCTCGTTTTTGGAAGAGTCTGCAAGCATCGATGGGTTCAAGATTGGCTATGAGTACGGCCTATCACCCACAGACATTTGGTCAGTCTGAGCGGACCATTCAGACTTTAGAGGATATGTTGTGTGCAGTTGTGATGGATTTCAGTGGTGGCTCACAGGATTCTTTGTCCTTGGTTGAGTTTTCGTATAACAACAGCTACCAGGTGACTATCGGGATGGCTCCATTTGAAGCGTTGTATGGTCTTAAGTGCAGATCTCCAGTCTGTTGGGAAGAAGTTGGTGAGAAACAGCTTTCTACCCCTGAATTTGTGCAGCATATGTAAAATCAAATTGATTTGATTCGAAGTAGAATTAAGGCTGCACAAGATAGATTTACCAGCTATGCTAACCAAAGACGTCGATCGTTAGAGTTTGAGGTTGGCGATCGAGTATTTCTCAAGGTTTTCCTTTCAAGAGCGTGATGCGCTTTAGATTTAAAGGCAAATTAGCTCCTAGATTCGTTGGTCCCTTCGAGATTATTGAGCGGATTGGACAGTTGGCTTATCGATTGAGGCTTCCTGATGAGTTAGCACCGATACATGACCATTTTCATGTGTCAATAGGAAATATGAGCCAGATCCTTCCCATGTGTTGAGAACCGACGAAGTTGAGCTGGATTCTTCCTTGAGCTATGTATAATATCCAGTGCAGATCCTGGATAGGAAGGAGAAGCAGCTGAGAAACAAAGTGATTCCGTTGGTGATGGTCCAATGGAGTAAGCATGGCCGAGAAGAAGCTACCTGGGAGGTTGAGGAGAAGATGAGACAAGACTGGCCTCATCTGTTTGAGCATTGATAGTGCAAATTCCAGGTAATTTTTAAGTTTTGATTCGAGCTTGTTTAGATGATTGTGTCTGATTTGAATATTTGATTGTTTCTGCCCCTGGGTTTGCCTTTGATTTCGAGGACGAAATCCCTTAAGCTGGGGAAAATGTGAGGATTGAGAAATTCAAATTTAGAATTGATAGTGCAAATTCCAGGTAATTTCTAAGTTTTGATTCGAGCTTGTTTAGATTATTGTGTCTGATTTGAATATTTGATTGTTTCTGCCCCTGGGTTTGCCTTTGATTTCGAGGACGAAATCCCTTAAGCTGGGGAAAATGTGAGGATTGAGAAATTCAAATTTAGAATTTTCGAATTTTCAGATTTCAGATTTGAGATTTTTGGTGAAATCTGATTTGAGAATTTCAGATCTCTCAGGGAGTTGTTCAGATTTTAGTCGCAGGAATTGTCGGGTGAAATCTGTGCGAGAATTGGAGTCAAATTGGTGAAATTTAATGAAGAGATATGATCCCTTAGCGTTAGAGGTGAAACGCCGTCGTTTGGGTAAGATCTGAGTCCCTGGGCGTTTGCGTGAGTGTCCGTGAAATTTTAGTGCAACGTTGTCGTTTGGTGAAGTCTGATAGTTGAGTTTGCCGCTAGAAGCTATACGCCGTCGTTTCGTGATTTCAGATGTATCGCTTGAAGATGGGATCTGGTTGGCGTTGTAAGCAGACGCAACGCGGGTCAACGCTATAGGAGAGTAGCGAGAGATCTGTTAGCGCTAGCTTGTGACATGAGCAGATGTCATGTTGGTCAATTGCGGAGTTGACTGCTGGTGTATTAGCGTGTACAGATGAGAGATCTGTTTCAGCGGTGTCGAACGCTAGCGAAGGTACGTGTGTAGAGATCTGATTCAGCGATGAGCGTTAGTTATGTTTCAGATGTCTCAAGTGTGACGTCGTTTCGTTAAGTGGTGCGTCGTATTTTTGACTAGTGAGCGCTTAGCGTGATTTGAATTGTGCGAGCGGAGGGATCTGATACATGTTAACGTTCGAGCGTTTAGATGTCACCGATACACTGTCGTTTTGACTTGTTGCGCGAAAGTTAGTGTTAACGCTGGAATCTGATGGATATGAGCGCTGATTTGAGAAATCTGTTTGGCGCTATATAACGATGCAGGGATCTGTTTTAGTCGGGATTTGTTTTGTTCGATAGAGATTGAGCAGAGGATTTAAATGCAAGTGTTGAGAAACACTTAGAACATTTTTCACCCGATGTTTCTTATCCTCTTCTCTGTTGAAACCCTCGACCTACAATGTTCATTCGAACATTTCTCCCGTCGATTCCTGTTGTTTCCAGCCTTTGTTTTGGACGTTTTAGGTGGCGCTTAACTCCTCTTGTTTAGCTCTTTCAATCGATACCCATTTGAGGCTCTGAATCGCCGCTGGAGAAGAAGTGCGAAGTGGCTGTGTCTTCATGCCGTGAAGTCTGTAGTTCCTCTATTGTTGTAAGCTTCTGGGTAAGCATCACTTGTTGATTTGAGCTCTTTTCTTGTAGTTAATGCCTGCGTGAGTGTATGGAACTTGAGTAGAGTTCTGGCCGTAGGTGTTAGAGTGTACAGGTTGAGATTTGAGCTGAGATCGAATTGCGCCATTTGGGAATTGCCGTGCTCTGTTCTTAATCTGTGAGGTAGAATTAAGCTGTGTAAGGTACGAATTTGAGCGATTCTGGATAGCTTTGATGCATGAGAATGTGTATATTTCAGGCTGTGAAATCTGGTTGATTTTGAAGGCTGTAATTGCGTGAGCAGAATGTGTTTTATTGATTGATTTATGTTCTGTTTCACGTACTGTGACTTGTATGCATTGAGCATTGATTTCTGAATGGCATACATGCATTCATCTTGAGCCTGATGTTACAGATTGATTGATGACCTGATTTAGAGCCACGTTGTGACTGGCCGACAGATGTGTCGTTCCCGAAAAGTCCAACGCTATCATCGTAGTGGTGACTGCCGGATTCGAGTGTCTACCACCGAGCTGTGATGGGCTGACGGGCCCCGATGATTTCCACCGGCCGATTGGCTGTGCGTGGTATAGAGGCCGCTTGAGATGATTTTCCAGTCGATATGCGTTGCATGATTAGCTGTTTTGATAGCTCTTCGTACTGAGGCTTGACCTCGTATTTCTTTTCCTGCTTTGGTATTGTTTGGGTCTGCGTTGCCCATTTGCAGCATCTTCAGGTAACCAGGCTGGACCGAGTGGAGCGCCAGCTGGTCGATCCCCTTGCCCTTGAGTCCCAGTTTATTATATTATGTATTGAACCGGTGGATGCCCCGTGTTTTTATGTATCGGGGATCTATTTCTGATTTGAGTTATTATTGTTACCTGCTTTATATGAGTTTGAGTCAACTCGTACTTTGATTATGAATATTTTGAATGATAATTTTGAGTTCAGGCCCAAATGATTTTAAAAAAAAAAGCCCTATTTTATGCTTCCTCTATTATGTGCTTATTTGTGCTGTAATCTTGAGTGATTACCACGGGGCCTGACACGAAATCTCTCATCTCCAACTTAATCATGTTCGCCACCAATAGATTCTCATCGAACTTGATCACACAGTACGACACTATCTCTCAAAAACACAAGCTCACACCGGTAAGAGTAGACACAGACACACCATCACACAAAGGAGTGGTATCAACACCACACTCACATATAAACACAACAGAATGAAACGAGTGTGATGCTCCAGTGACAAATAAAACTCATGCAGGATAATCAAATATGGAAGAAATACCTGCAACAACTCCTCTAGGCACCTCGTTAGCTTGCTCTCGTGTCAACGCATTCACGAGACTATTGAGACTGGGCAGAAGGATAAGGTCTCCAAGTTGATCCTCCAGACTGACCCTACTGTGATGGAGTGAAACGTTGACTCCCAGCCAAAGGACACACCCTCGCAAAATGTCCATGCTGCCCAAAAAGATGGCAAACTCCCTGGACTCCAACACATTGCGTCTGCGGATTCCAACCGCCACATTGTCCACAAAACACTGTCCTCGAGCTAACACCTCCAGAACTATCAGATCCAAAAGAACTAGAACTCGGCTTCTTCTTAAACGTTTCCCTTTGGGCTTAAGCTTCTGGCGACTCTATTGCTGAGATATCATACGGCTGAACTTGAGACTGCATGTTCATCAAACACTCCTCAATATTGATCGCCCGGTTCATGGCATTGGCATAAGTAGTAGGGGAACTATCCAACATCAAAGGAAAAAGATCCGGTCTCAAGCCTCCCAGAAACTTGTTCTGCTTCGCCCTCTTTTGCTTGGCGATGTGAGGGATGTAGGAAAGAAGAGAATAAAACTGCCTGGAATACTCCCACCTTCAGACTACTTTGTACCAAGTTATTGAACTCCCAATCCTTGGCGTTGTAGTACAACTCTGTGATATACTCCTGTCTGAAGGCGGCACAGAAACTCTCCCAAGAGAGCACTAAACCCATCTCTCTCATAGCTCGGGAATCACCCTTCCACCATCTCTGAGCATGATTCCCCAACTGTAACGTAGCCAAACTAAGTATACGATCCTCATCATAATCGATCCTGTCGAAAATGCCTTACATATGCTCTAAACATCCTTCAGAAACTACACTGTGCTCAGCACCTGAAAATATCTTAGGGTTCATCCGCTGAAACCTAGCTAGAACCAGCTCCATCTCATCCACACAGGTAGTCAAATGCTCCACTTCCTCATCCAACTGCCTAAAACATCTACGCACAAGAAGATTGGGCTGAACAACATAATCCTCAGACTCCTCTGAGACCTGTTTCCATGCTCTACCTTTGAGACACGAAGGCAATAAGACAAAAGAAACAGGTAAAACACGTAGTCAAACACATTCAAGGATATGTGCCTAAACTCGAGTGAACTAGAATCCAAATTGAGTTTATCCCAATTTAAGCTCTAATAGCAAAATTTCAAGCTCGGTGTTCATAATTACATATTTAGCACACAATTAACGAAATAATTCGGAAGCTTAAAAGCAGGTTAAAATTTTTGTTTTGTCTTTAACAAAAAAAAATACAACTCAAAAATTTGTGGTGACTCAAATAAAGGCTTTATTACAAAAAACAACACATAAAGAACATATAGACTCCCAACATTATATGCATATCATCATGGCACAAACATCGAATCAACAGTGTAACAACTACCAGGTCATCCACTGTAAATGACTCGTTGAAATATATATACATATAACTGTGACCCTCGATAAACCCTTGGGGCTCCACTAGCTGATGCACCACCACGGCCATCTGAAGTACCTAGGTAACCTGAACGGAAAACAACACAACCAAACAACCCCGTAGGGACAAAGGGTCAAACCCTAGTACGGAGAACAAAGTAAAACAACGAATGAAGTACTTATGATATATGATACGTGCTACGCAAATGCTTGTCTGGTAACAATAACTATCGGGTATCAAAATCGGAGGCCAAGAAAAATGGTCAACTGCAACATGTGGCAACATCATCAAGGAGTTCGGGAGCTACCCGGGTAGTTGCAACGGGAAATAGATGTGGCTCATCGTTAGTGTGACGGGAGCGATCCGCTCGACGGTGATGACAAACAAAGGTGCACTACAACTGTGAAGACCACGTTTTTCAATAGCAATTATAATAAGTTTGGGGTTCGAATTGAATGATACTAAAAATTTGTACTTGGTCCAAAAAGAAATATGTTCGAAGATACAATTTCACACAGATTACATTGAATAAGTGAAGAAGTAATTTGAAATGTTCAAAGGTTGTATCTACTCTTCTATAAAACAAAATGAATGTAAATTGAAAAAACACGGAAACGAATGTCCATGATAAACACCCCCGAACTGATCCAGCTCAGCAACCTATAAACTGAAATATCGTAAACTAATAGAGCTTGAAAGCTGAACAACTCAAAAGTTAAATAACTGAATACTGTGAATTGGTAAACTGAGAAACTGTGAAACTGAGAAACTACAAAATCATAAACTGCACATGCTAAAAACATTTTAAAACATTTAAACTGTAAGCTGTAACATTAAAATTTAAACGTAAAGTTTAATCTGTAAGGAAGTAACTTTATCTCTCCTGAATACTCGGTTATATAACAACCCACAATATTCCTCATTTTTTATGGTGTGTGAACGAAAGCTCTTATTTAGGTTCTCTATTCACTTGATAATCTTAACTGGTTCTAGGTGGAGAAGGAGTCAACGACACTGTTGTCATTGTCCACACGCCCTAATCATTGACTCTATTGGCAGGACACTCCGATCCGTCGGCCGATTACCACACACACTCTTTTGGCAGGGCACTCCGCTCTGTCAATTGGTTACCAAACACCCTGTCAGGTCTAGCGAATTAAAACTGAGATTAAACAAGCAATTAACCTCAATTTGCGGAAGGTTAAAAAAAGATGGAAAATTTTTTTCATTTGCAGCCTGACTGTAATATGTACTTTAAAATACTTGTATAATTAAAATACAGTGATATGACCAATAGTATCGAAATAAGTAATAAAATAGGCCCAAGAGTTTAGAAGGGGGTGTTGAATGAACTCCTTCGATTTTTTTCTATTTCAAATCCTTTTAAAAACGATTTACAAGTCTATGCTTAACTTAAAGCTGAGTGACCAGCTTTGAGGCTCTCAGTTCAAATCTGTTTTCTCGGTTAAAAATAAAGTGCGGAAATAAATCGATTAAACGGTGAATAGTTAATAAATAACGATGAAAGTAATGTAAAAAGATACGGTCAAGATTTTGTTTCTGGAAGTTCGGATATCAATATCCTACGTCTCCTCTTCTTCTTTTCCAGGAAGGTTCCACTAGAAGATTTTATGGTATAGCTTCTGCAAAAACCCAGTCACTTAAGCCTCGCTTAAAGTGAACTCCTAGCAACCAAAATCTACGCAGACTCCTCTGCTTATTACAATAAAAAGTATTTTTAGAATTACTTCAAAAAGCAAGTTCTTTACAGACTCTGTTTTGAATATATCAGCGAATACAATACACACAGTGTTGTAACACTTCTGGTTTCTTATACAATAAGAGTATTTTTGTAATGTGAACCAGAAGGAAATCTCGAAGGTATTTCTGATTAAGAACTTCAAGGATATTTCTTTGAGATTTTGAGAAATTGGGATTGATTTTGAAAAGATAAGCGCGAGGAAGACGAATACCAAGAGAGACAGTAGTTGTAAACCGACAGAGAGCTTTCTCGCTTGAATCTCTTCAGCTATTTATACTCATCCATCTTCAACGGTCATTTTATAAGACAGTAGACACAAATCATTTTTGAATATCTTCATCGTACATAGCATTAATTGTGCCATTAATGCTGTAATAAGGTTTGTTTGTTTGTTGTCAGATTTTAGTAGAATTTATACCAGAAATGCCAAAACATCGACTGAACAAACTCTGCGTTCTGCATAGTATACTCCAAATAGCTCTGATCTTGAACAACTTTAATCCACTTTGTCTTACAGGCTTTATACACTTTAATCTCGATCGTTGAATCACCTGGAATGAATAGTTGTTAAGATCTGAAGCTATGATCTGAAATATGTTCTGCTCTGAGCTGAAATATGCTCTAAACTGTTTCGAATGTAAAAGCTTCACAATCTTTCTTATTTACGAATTTCTCCATTTTTCTTCTTTAACTGTATCTTTGTCACATCTGAAATCCCTCTATGTTATGTACCTTAGAAACCTCTGGTCTGATCTGATGTGTAAAGAATAAACCTCTGAACCAAATAGATTCCGTACTGAACTGAGTCTCTGAACTGAATAGTTCTGATCTAATCTGTTTACAAATCCTCTGTACTGATTGATACGTAAACCTATGAATGAATCTCTCGGATCTGTATTACTCTAATCTGAATTACTCTGAACTAATCTCTAAGATATGCCTAGTCCAAATTTGAACGGATTTGAGTACCCGAATTACTTATAATCCAAATCTGATAGAACCCGATTACTTCAAATCTGAATCTGAACGGATGAGTCCCTGATAACTTCTAGTCCAAATCTGAATGCCTTATATTCAGTTTTTTATCTTGTTTTCGTTATCACCAAAACTTATAGTTTTATCTTAACAATTTCCCCAAAAAATTTGGAGATGACAAAACTTAGCAGCTTTCGACTTAAAAAGAGACAAAATAAATTTCTCTAAGTCTTTCCTATATATTCAATCAAATTGGCTAAGTACAAGAGTTTTGTACAAGAACTGAAATAAGAAAATCTGCTCAAGAAAACCATCGGATAAATCCAGAACTTTTACTTCCTCTTCCTCCATGCGAACGACTTCCTCTCCTCGAAGGTTCACTTCTGCTTCCACCACTTCCAGCTCCACTAGGTCTGCTTCTGTCTTCAAGCTGGGGACCTCTACTGCTCTCTTACCCCTTTTTTTCCTCTATTAATATAGGCAATGATTCCAAAGAGCAGGACACGAAGAGTATTGAGGCCCTCCTGTGTTTCCAAACGGAATAAAGTCAATTCTTGAGACAGAAAAGCCTTTTGAACCTGTACTTCACGCTGAACGTCATTGTGTTGAGCTCTAAAGACCAATTCCTGACGTGTGGTAGATTTTGCAAAAGCGAGCTCGAGTTTGGTAATCTTCTGTGAAAGTTCAGATTTGAGCTCCTTTACATGGTTTCGAGTATGCACCTGGGCTAATTGAATCTGATCAGTAGATGCTCAGAGCTGTGCTGTGAGACCTGTGTTTTCGCAATCAGGTGTTGGTGGGTTTTGGACCAGCTGTTGGTCGATGTGCTTGGCATATCCATCGAATTTGCCTTAATGTCGGAATCAGCAGTTGGAAAGATATCAGTCGTAGTAGGAATCAGTTGGGGCAGCAGTGCTTCGTTAGATTTCAGTCGTTGCATTTTTGTAGGAAGCAGCAGCAACGCTGACGTGGATTTCATTCGTTGGTGTATTAGCGCGTATCCAGCTGTTGCGAGTGATCAGCTGTTGGTATTTTAGTTGCGACAATAAGCAGAGAGCGCTAAGGGACTCTGAAGCGACGATGTTTTGTGAACAAGAACCAGTTGTTGGTTTCGTTAGCGTGTTTTGTAGCTGTGAGACCTGGATTGTATAAGATTAATTGTTGGATTAATTGTGTTTAGAACAGTTTTGGTATCCCCATAATTTTGGTGTTTGAGTTAGCAACTGGTCGTGGTGAAAACCAGTCGTAGCGTGCAATTGTAACGCGGGAGATCAAACGTCGTCGTTTTGGCGTGAGTGACCAGTCGTTGGCAAAGTCTGCCAGCAGATAGTATTTTTGGCGTGCGTTGTATAGGATCTGCCAGCAGTAATGCTTACGTGGATTCAGCAGAGAGCTCTAAGGGATTTCGAAACAGTGACGTTTTGTGAAGCATCGACTGGGTGATATACGTTAGCAGCAAGCTCCTGTAGCGAGTGCAATATGCCGTTGTTTAGATTAGTGGAGGCGACGTCGTTTTGGCTATTGCTAAGAATCAGCAGCTGGTGCGTTTGCCCCTAGTAGCGATCAGTCGTTGCATGTGTTAGTTCAACAGATTTGCTGACGTGGTTAAGCGACGCCGTTTAGATTAGTTGAAACACTATGTTTCGAGTGTTGCGTCTGGTAGTCGCAGGGATCTATTGCGTTGTTGAGAAATCCAGTCACTGGTTTTGGGCGACCAGCTGTTGACAGATAGGATGACGTAAGCTGTGCGGCGTCGTTTAGTTAAGTTGCCACGACGCCGTTTTGCTAGCATTGTTGGAGAGATTCAGCAGCTGGTTTGTTTTGCATCTGCTGGTTGTATTTTCAGCGAGTGTCGACTGGTTTGTCGGTGGGATCTGTTATTAGCAGTTGAGAACTATATATATTGGAAGACTTGGTCTTCAATTGGTTTATTAGATTCCCATACTTAGATAAATATTCTCCCGATTTTTGCTCTTCGCTTCGAACCCTAGGTTACTGTTCACCGTGAGTTTCTCCGGCGAATTCCCGTCATTTCCGGCCACCGTTTGGTACGTTTAAGGTAGCGTTGGACTCCTCTCGAGAAGCTCTTCCATTCCATACCACTTTTGGAGGTTTTTGTTGACTGGAGCAAAAGCACAAAGTTGCTGTTTAGTTCGTGCATTTCGTAGTTCAGGTAGAACTTCGTTCTCTTGTGATGAGATCTTGTTCCTAGCCGTGGTTTAAGCTTCCAGTTAAGTTGTATTGATAGTGTTTGTGTTGGTTGAGCGTAGCTCCCAGCCGTGAGCTTCTGTTAGCATCCCTGAGAATTATGCTTCGTTGTTTAGCAGGTTTTTAACAAGATTTCTCGGGATCCCTTTGTGGTAATTGTTGCGCTGTATTGAGGTATTGATCTGAGCTTGAGGTAGCTGGGAATTGGCGTGAGATTTAATGTTAGATGGCTGCTAGTGCATTGCCGTGGATGTTTCTGTGTGCATATGTGATTGCTGTTGATTTTAGCCGCTGTGTTTATGCATACACGCATTTCCCATATTGCATTCAGATTTCAGTTGCAGCCATTGCTTTGTATTCCGTTGTATTGCTGTTGTTTCTTACCAGGATGCGAAGGCGAGCTGCAATACCGCACTCTCATCTCCCTGCTGGGATCTGTTAGCCACCATGCACCGATTGGTTAACTACCACAGTTCATGGGCGAGGCAACGGCAGGTTGAGTTGTTTGATGCATCTTGTATTTGGGTGTTGTGTCGAGGCGAGTGGCTCCTTACCACACTTTGAACACACCCTGTGGCCACTGATTCGTTGCTGATCTTGTGGATCTATGTTTGAGTTCCTTGGCTCCCTGTTTGGTTGTAGCCTTCAGCTGTTATCCGGTGTCTCATGCATAGCATCTGCATTTTATCTTATGCATTTCCTTTAGCTGTTTCAGTTGCTCTCCGTACTGAGGTTTGACCCCATGTCCCTCTGGGGCTTAGTTGTTTTCCTTGCTTGTGTTGTTTTCAGGGAACCCAGGTTATACAGCTGGTCGTGGATTTAACCCAGCTGGAGGTGCCCCAGGAGGTGGTTAGAGTATCTCAGTTGCGTATAGCATATATTTATGTATCAGTACTGTTAGCCAGGGGATGCCCTGTGCTTCGTTGTTGTATCCAGTGGTTGGAGTCTGATACTTGTTCTTGTATGCTATACTGTATTGTAATGGCGTGTAGCCATTTTTTGTTTTTTTGATTTCGAAAACTGGGATATTTATTTTGAGTATCGCACTATTTTAAATTATATTGTTTTTAACCGTCATGCCAAAAGCGAAAATTTTACGCGCTTTTTGATAGCTTACGCGTGTGTTTGAATGATTTTACTCTGTTGAGAGCACGAGGCCTGACATTTTTGGTATCAGAGCTTAAGTTGGGATAAGTTCAATTTATTTGATCACACTTGAGTCTAGGCACATTGTAGTGTGTTGCATGTGCTTGATCTATGTGATTATGTGCTGCATATTTGTGTTATGTGCTATCTATGTTGTATCTGTTCTGTTTTGCTTGATCCTGTTGAGTGTTTTCGTAGATGCCGCCTAGACTGTTAGAGTAGGTGCCCAACTAGCCAACTTGTGGCTTGTGGGTTCTTATTGACTCTTTGTAAAACGATCTTTATTTATGAAATTCGTATTCTTTTATGGCATTCTTTATCTTCATTACTTTATACATTGGTAGGGAACATTGTGATGTTCTGAGCATGCAGATGGATAGTGACCTGGTGATCTATCGAACTACCCTCGTTCGGACTTTCCAAGTGGTTATCATTTGTCGAGTGTATTAAGTCCGAGGTCTTGGTTGTACAGATTAGCCCTTATTACTCGAAATGTCATTGAGACTCTACATCATAGGTGCCTCACTTTGACCCGTTACCGACTCAGTTGGGGTCATCAGGTGTCGGGATTGGGTGAGGTCCCGATGCATGTAGGAGTCGATGTTTCGTTGTCGAGGATTCACCGCTCGCCTTTGTGCATGGATATCCTATGCTATCTGAAGAGATATTAGTGTGATAAATCTCTGGCCAGAGTACTTGATGTGTTTTAGGTAAATGGGTTTACCTAGTAACACACGCGATGTCACTATTTGATCTCCGAGATGTATGCATGGTTATTGGATCTCTAGCGACTCTCGATTTACCAATGATCGTTGATCTGATCGGGATATTTGTGTTGAAAGGACCGTACTGTACGCTAACCATGACCAACTGGTTCTTGCAGGCACTATCAGTGATACCTAGGGGATCATGGGGCGATGTTGGTAGACGCTTTATCACGATCCGTTGGGTTAGTCCGAAATTGTGATTTCGGAGTCACAATTGTTGTGAGCATACGGCTAGATGTATCCCTGAACCATTGAGGGTCACACAAGTACTGGTTTCTCGATTCCCGCACGGAAATTAAGCTCAATTTGTTGAGTATAAAAGGAGGAAGGATGGAAGTGCGACTTGCTAAAATTAAACAGGTCAAAAATGCAATTTCCTTAAAGTTTGGGCTACTTTGACTATCCTTGAAACTTGCAGGGGCCAAACTGCTATTTTGGATTAGGTAATCCGGAAAATTGTTTTCGGATCATAATGCTCAGTTTTATAAACTGTATAGATCGGTCCGATCTGGTCGTCGATCGGGATTATGATGAAGCCACTGCAAAGGACTTGAAACGAATGTTGATATGGGCCTGGGCCCGACCCAAGCCCATTAAGCTGGTTCAAGCCCATGAAGAAATCTATATATAGGGCCCTAGGGTTAGCATTGAAACACAACACCATAACCCTAGATTTCTTCCTCTCTTCTCCCCACTGTCCTCACGCCGTCGCCGCCTCCTTGCCGTCGCCGCCCGCCGCCGACGCCCATCGCCGTCGTCGGACTTGTTCCGACCGTCTAGATGAGGAGATTCCGTCCGTGAAATCTTCTTCGTGTTTTATAGTGCAGACCGATGAAGGAATTCGGATTCCGGTCGTGGACAGGATTAGGAGGCCGACACAGCCAACCATTGAAGTGCCGATTTCCTCGTGAAATTGGTCGGAGCCAGGCGCCTAGATGCCAGCAAGGTACTGATATAAACATCCTATGTATGGCGCACAGCGTGCATCACGGCGGCTGCACGCATGCGGGCGGCGGTGCACCGCCCGTGCGGTGGTTCCGGGGTGGAGATGCGACGGCTGTTTTTGAATTTTAGGGTTTTTCCGGGCCTGTCCCGGGCGAGCCGAGGGGTTTTTGGGCCAGTACTTGATATTGGGCTTTTTGGTCAGACCAAAATTAATTTTTGAAAATTTTGAGATTTTGGATCTAAAAATGTTTTGATCCCAAAATGAAGTTAAAATAATAAAATAAGATTTTATTTATGAAATATGATTTTATATTTAAAATGCGATTTTTTGGATAATATCAAATTTGATTTGTTTATTTTATTTATGTCAATTAATTGAATTGATATTATTTGGGATGATCGAGAGCAATGCCCAATGTGTTAGGTGTATGTTAGGTTTTAAAAATTTTGGTTGTAATATTGTTGATATTGTTTTCAAAGTGGGCCTGATTTATGGCCCGTTCCCACCCCTTTAAATTGTATCCCTACTTGTCATGGCTATTTAAATGTAAATATTATAATTAGTGGGAGGATAATTTTGAAGATGGTGGAGATGATGATCAAAGATATTGAAGACCGAAGATTTGTAAAATTGGAAGCTCATGTAATAGGATTGCATTTGCATACTGCATATTATCTAGGACTGGACCTAGATCCGTGCTTGGCAAGAAAAGATCGCATAGCTCTCGCTTATCGATCATCCCATTTTTATATATGATATATATCTGTTGAATCCGTTATTTTAAATTGATTTAAAATTATTGATACCAAATTTTAAAATTAAAATCCGTCATTTTAAATTTTATTTAAATTTATATCAAGATTAAAAGTTTATTCGATAAACTAAGGGAATTTAAATATTGTTTAAAAATTCCTACCTTCCATCAACAATGGGTGTACGTCGATGCTACCCGCATACATGGCCCGGCTCATATTATTGAGGGGTCATGTATGCCGGAAAGCTGTACACGTCATTGAAACTTGCTGTGAGTTGGTTGGAACTCCCTTTAACGTTGGCTAATATTATTGGGGACGTTAAGGGGACCGTCCATCGCAACTCAACATTGATGGGTCATCTTGACACGTGATAGTAATCGGCGTCATATTATTGGGCCCTTACTGTACGTGAGGTAAATACATGGAGGTTGGAACTGATGCAATTGAGCTCTACCTTTTGAGGGTCATGGTTGGCTGATATTATTCGGGACCATGATTTCTTGATTGGACTCTGTGTACCCACTAAGGAAACTTGCTTTCTCGATTTCATTAGAGGGTGGTGAAATCGTTAAAATAGTGGGAGGGTAATTCATAAAACTAAATGCCATGTTTTATGTCTTAGCGTTTTTCATGAATAGTTAGTAATGCATGTCTGTTTTCCTTTCAGTGTAAACTTCTATTACAATGTCTTCAACCAAAAATCCACTTGCTGCTATACTGGATAGCAACAAGTTCACTGGTTTGAACTACCAAGATTGGCTTCGAAACCTCAAGATTGTCTTGGCTTCGGAGAAACTTCTCTACATGCTAGAGAAGAGCCCTCCGAAGGAAGCCCCTACCGATGTCAGTCTTGAGGAGCTGACAAAGCTGAATAAAAGGTGGGATGACGAGCTTAGGGCACGGTGCTATGTGATGGCATCGATGTCCAACGAAATGCAGCGGCGCTTTGAGAAGACGGAGTATGCTGCTGGCATACACCTTCATCTCAAGGAACTGTATGGGGGGAACTCTCGGACTGAGAGGTTCACTACTGTCAAGGAGCTCATGACAAGCCGCATGCATGAGGGGACTTCGGTCCGCGAGCATGGGGTTCGTATGATTGGGCTCATTGAGAAGCTAGTGGGCCTTTATATCACGCTTCCACATGAGCTGTCTGTGGATCTGCTTCTCCTCTCCCTCCCAACTGCGTTCGACCCCTTTGTGGTCAACTTTAACATGAACAAGCGGGAAGCCACCCTTGAAGAGGTGGTGAACACGCTTCTCGTGTTCGAAGGGACCATAAAGAAGGACAAGCCCGTCCTCCTTATGGGCTCTTCTTCCTCTGCGAAGAAGGGGTCCAAACGCAAGGGTAAGAAACGTTCTGCCCTTGCGAAGGATGGAAAGCCCACTAAGAGGCCCAAGGCAGGGACTTCAAAGCCGAACAAATCTGAGGATGTTTGCCACCACTGTCACAAGCCTGGACACTGGAGGAGGAACTGTAAAGATTATCTCGAGCAGTTGCGAACTGCAAAAAGTATGTTCTAAATCGAAATAAATATGTCTCTTAATTCGAATTTTTGGGTACTTGATACCGGATGTGGATCTCATATCTGCAATGATTTGCAATTTCTGTCTTACAAATTTTAAGTTGTTATTGAGTAAACGTTTTATTTGTTCCCGAATTAATAAAGAACATCATTTCTGTTTCAGTGCTTGATAGTGATGGATATTCTTGTCATTTTACCAATTCGATTTGCAATATATACAAGAATGAATGTTTGATTGGAATTGGGGAACGCGAAAACGATCTATACAACTTAAAATTATTGATTGGAATAGGGGAACGCGAAAAACGATCTATACACCTTAAAATTAAAAGACGTTCCAACTCGCGATGTGGAAACACAAGCAACAACAATAAAAAGGAAAAATGATAGTTTGAACCCGGCACAACTTTGGCACGCTAGGCTAGGTCATGTTTCCTTAAGTAGTATGAACAAGTTAATTATGAGTGACATGTTTGATATGTCTGATATTAACTCCCTACCAACTTGTGAGTCTTGTCTCAAGGGAAAAATGACTAAATTGCCCTTGACGGGCAAAGCTGAACGTGCTGAAGGCCTACTGGATTTGATCCACACTGATGTGTGTGGCCCACTTATCATTGGTACTAAGTCCGGGCACAGCTACTTCATCACCTTTACCGATGATCACTCTAGGTATGGGTACTTGTACTTAATGAAGCACAAGTCTGAATCCTTTGAAAGGTTCAAAGAATTCAAGGCTGAAGTGGAAAATCAATTGGGAAAAAGTATTAAAACACTTCGATCCGATCGAGCTGGAGAATTCTTGAGTATCGAGTTTCAAGACTATCTTAAAGAGAATGGGATTATCCCACAGTGGACCCCTCCGGCCACACCACAGCTCAATGGTGTAGCGGAGCGTCGTAACCGAACCTTGATGGACATGGTTCGATCTATGATGAGTTTCACTGAACTTCCTGCATCGTTTTGGGGGTATGCACTCGAAACGGCGGTAATGTTGTTGAACAATGTCCACACCAAGGCGGTGGATAAAACTCCATATGAGATATGGATGGGCAAACCACCCAAATACTAATACATGAGGATTTGGGGACGTCCTGCTTATGTGAAGCAGACAGTGGGAGATAAGCTGGATAATAGATCCATCTTATGTTACTTTGTTGGGTATCCAAAGAATTCTATTGGATACTACTTTTACTATCCCAATGAAACAAAAGTGTTTGTTTCTAGAAATGCCACCTTTCTGGAAAGGAAATTTCTAATTGATAGAAAAGGCAAGATAGTAGAACTCGAAGAGGTTCGAGAACCAACTGAAGTACCAAGTGAATCTCCCGCACCTCAAGAGCCAATCCTTGATATGGACACACCTAGGAGATCT
>KV018477.1:79365-89569 GCA_001598015.1 Dorcoceras hygrometricum
ATTTTTGGGCCTAGAATTGTTTTAAGCCCACTTTGATACAATTAAAATTGCAAAATACGATCTTAATTTTTGAAATATGATTTTATAAATTAAATATGATTTTGTTGATTAAAATTTGATTTTATCGACAAAATACGATTTTATTTATAAAATGCGATTTCGTAATTAAAATATGATTTTGTGGATAAATAATTTGATTATTTAAATTTATGCATTTTAATTAGATTAATTGCATTATTGGGATGATCGAGAGCCGTGCCCAATGTGCTAGGTGTATGCGATAGGTTTTTATGATTTCGGTTTGTAAATATTATTGATTATCATTTTAAGTGGGCCTGTTTGTGGCCCGTTCCCACCCCTTTAAAAATGTATCCCTTATATGTCATGGTATATTTAAATGTAAATTACTAGATTTAGTGGGAGGACATCCGAAGACGGTGGACAATGACGATCGAGGATATTGAAGACCGAAGATCTGTAAAACCGGAAGCATTGTAATAGGATTGCATTGCATGTTGCATTACCCCTAGGATTGGACCCAGGTCCGTGGCTGGCAACCACGGACTGCATAGCTCTCGCGATCGATCATCCCAATGTTTATATATGTGATATACAGTTAGTTGAATCCGCATGTTTTAAATTTGATTTAAAATATACAGCATGAGACCAAATTTTCGAAAATAAAATCCCTCGTTTTAAATATAATTTAAAACTAATATCAAGATAAAAGTTTATTCGATAAACTAAAGGGAATTTAAATTTGTTTAAATTTCCCTACCTTCCATAAAAAATGGGTGTACGTCGATGCTACCCGTATACATGGCCCGGCTCATATTATTGAGGGGGTCATGTATACCGGAAAGCTGTCCACGCCATTGACAATTGTTGTGAGTCGGTTGGAACTACCTTTAACGTTGGCTCATATTATTGGGGACGTTAAGGGGACCGTCCTTCACGACTCAACATTGATGGGTCATCTTGACACGTGATGGTAAACGGCGTCATATTATTGAGCCCTTACTGGATGTGAAGTGAATACATGGAGGTTGCACCGGTTGCAATCGGAAACTACCTTTTGGGGGTCATGGATGGCTGATATTATTCGGGTCCATGATCGCTTGATTGGGCTCTGTGTACCCACTAAAGAAACTTGCTTTCTCGATTTCATTTGAGGGTGGTGAAATCGTTAAAATAGTGGGAGGGTAATTCATAAAACTTAACGATCTTGTTTTATGTCTTAGCGATTATTTTATATAATTAGTGATGATTGTCTGTTTTCTTTTCAGTATTACTGCTTATATAATGGTTTCGATGAAAAACCAGCTCGCTGCTATACTTGATATCAACAAGTTCACCGGTCTGAACTACCAAGACTGGCTCCGCAACCTCAACATAGTGTTGGCTTCGGAGAAGCTCCTCTATACGATAAACAAGAGCCCTCCGGAGGAAACCCCTGCCGATATCAGCCCTGACGAGCTGATTACGCTTAAACAATGGCGGGACGACGATCTTAAGACTCGATGCTATGTGATGGCATCGATGTCGAACGAATTGCAACGGAGCTTTGAGAAGACGAAGTATGCTGCTGACATACTTTTTCATCTCAAAGAACTGTACGGGGAGAACTCTTGACATGAGAGGTTCACGGGTGTCATGGAGCTTATGACGAGCCACATGCGCTATGGGACTTCGGTCCGCGAGCATGGGGTTCATATGATTGGGCTCGTTGAAAAGCTGTCGGGCCTTGATATCACACTTCCACACGAGCTGTCTGTGGACGTGCTTCTCCTCTCACTGCCTGCTGCATTCGACCCCTTTGTGGTAAACTTCAACATGAACTAGCTGGCAGCCACCCTTGAAGAGGTGGTTAACATGCTTGTAGTGTTCGAAGGAACCATAAAGAAGGACAAGCTCGTCCTCTTTATGGGCTCTTCTTCCTCTGCGAAGAAGGGGCCCAGACGCAAAGGAATGAAGCGTTCTGCCCCTGCGAAGGAGGAAAAGCCCACCAAGAAGCCAAAGGCAAAGGCTTCCAAGCCGAACAAGTCTGAGGATGTTTGCCACCACTGCCACAAGCCTGGGCATTGGAGGAGGAACTGCAAGGAGTACCTAGAGCTGTTGCGAACTGCGAAAGGTATGTTCTATATTGAAATAAATATGTCTCTTAGTTTGACTTCTTGGGTACTTGATACCGGATGTGGATCTCATATATGCAATGATTTGCAGGTGATAACAAGAAGCCGACGTCTTAGAGATGGTGAGACCCGCTTGAGGCTTGGCAATGGAGCAAGAGTTGCTGCAGTAGCTATAGGAGATGTTTATTTATTTCTGTCTTCTGATTTAAGTTGTTATTGAGAAACGTTTTATTTGTTCCCAAATTAATAAAGAACATTATTTCTATTTCTATGCTTGATAGTGATGGATATTCTTATATGTTTGCTAATTCGATTTGCAATATTTACAAGAATGAATGTTTGATTGGAATTGGGGAACGCGAAAATGATTTATACACCTTAAAATTAAAATATGTTCCAACTCGCGATGTCGAAGCACATACAACAACGATTAAAAGGAAACACGATAGCTTGAACCCAACACAACTCTGGCACGCTAGGCTAGGTCATATTTCTCTAAGTAGGATGAACAAGTTAGTTAGGAGTGACATGTTTGATCTGTCAGACATTAACTCCCTACCGACTTGTGAGTCTTGTCTCAAGGGAAAGATGACTAAGAAACCCTTAAAGGGCAAGGGTGAGCGTGCTCATGGCCTATTGGATTTGATCCATACTGATGTGTGCGGCCCGTTTAGTATTGGTACTAAATACGGTCACACATACTTCATCACCTTTACCGACGATCACTCTAGGTATGAGTACTTGTACTTAATGAAGCACAAGTATGAATCATTTGAAAGGTTCAAAGAATTCAAGGCTGAAGTAGAAAATCAACTAGGCAAAAGTATTAAAGCACTTCGATCTGATCGAGGTGGTAAATACTTAAGTGCTAAATTTCAAGACTATCTGAAAGAGAATGGGATTCTCGCACAGTGGACCCCTCCGGGCACACCACAGCTCAATGGTGTAGTGGAGCCTCGTAATCGGACCTTGTTGGACATGGTTCGATCTATGATGAGCTTCACTGGACTCCCTACCGCATTTTGGGGCTATGCGCTCGAAATGGCGGTAATGTTGTTGAACAATGTCCACACCAAGGCAGTAGATAAGACTCTATATGAGATATGGATGGGCAAACCACCCAACTACTCATACATGAGGATTTGGGGATGTCCTGCTTACGTGAAGCAGACAGTGGGAGATAAGCTGGATACGAGATCCATCTTATGATACTTCATTGGGTATCCAAAGAATTCCATTGGATACTACTTCTACTATCCGAACGAAACAAAAGTGTTTGTTTCTAGAAATGTCACCTTTATGGAAATGGAATTTCTACTTGATAGAAAAGGCAATATTCCAGAGCCAGTACCAGAAATGGTCGCACCTAGGAGATCCGAAAGGGTTCCTAGGGCTCCTGAGAGATATGGTTTTTCTCCTTGAAGATGATCAAGGTGATCAAGTTGTTGGATCTGATCCAAGAACTTTCAAGGAAGCAATTTCTGATGTAGATTCTAATTTGTGGCTTGAAGCAATGCAATCTGAGTTAGACTCGATGCATGCTAACCAAGTTTGGACTCTTGTTAATCCTCCCGAAGGAATTGTTCCTATTGGGAGTAAATGGGTATACAAGAGGAAACTTGGGACTGATGGTAAGTTAATGACCTACAAGGCACGACTGGTCGCGAAAAGTTACACTCAAAGGCAAGGTGTTGACTATGATGAAACCTTCTCGCCAGTCGCAATATTCAAGTCAATTAGAATCTTGTTAGCCATAGCCGCATGGTACGACTATGAGATATGGCAAATGGATGTGAAAACTGCGTTCCTTAATAGAAGAGATCTATATGACGCATCCTGAGGGTTTCACATCTGTTGGTAGCGAGCATAAGGTATGCAAGCTTCAGAGATCGATCTACGGTCTCAAACAAGCATCGAGGAGTTGGAACCTGAGATTCGATGAAACAATTAAGGAATTTGGTTTCATCAAGAATCCCGAGGACCCGTGTGTATATAAGAAGGTAGTTAAAAGTGTTGTGACATTCCTCGTACCTTATGTTGATGACATTCTACTAATTGGGAATGATGTAGGAATGCTGTCGTCAACTAAAGTATGGTTGTCTAGTAGATTCTCGATGAAGGACATGGGTGAAGCATCCTATATTCTTGGAATTCAGATCTATCGGGATAGATCGAAAAGTATGCTCGGACTCACCCAAGCTACCTACATCGATACCATACTTAAGCGGTTCTCTATGGAAGAGTCCAAGAGAGGACACCTATCTATGTGCCACGGGGTAACTCTATCTAAGCCTATGTGTCCAAAGACCGATGAGGAGATAGAGAGTATGGCACGTGTGCCATATGCCTGGGCAATAGGTAGCGTTATGTATGGCATGATCTCAACTCGACTGGATGTCGCATGTGCTCTGAGTGTCACGAGCCGCTACCAGGCCAACCCCGGCCAAATGCATTGGAAGGCTGTGAAAGATATTCTTAAGTACTTGCGAAAGACTAAGAATATGTTCATGGTCTATGGGGGTGGTGAACTGAAATTGGAAGGCTACACTGATTCTATCTTCCAATGTGACGTGTATGATTCGAAGTCAACCTCTGGATTTGTATTCATTCTCAATGGTGGTGCTGTCTCTTGGAAGAGTTCCAAGCAAGACACCATCGCGGATTCAACCACTGAGGCTGAGTACATTGCAGCATCAGCTGCTGCTAAGGAGGCGGTTTGGATAAGGGATTTCGTCCAAGAGTTGGGTGTCATCCCTGATGGAGTTGATCCAGTCCCGGTGTACTGCGACAACACGGGTGCCGTTGCGCAAGCAAAGGATCCTAGGTCTCACCAAAGATCCAAACATATACTGAGGAAATACCACATAATCCGGGATATTGTGGCTAGAGGTGACATAGCAGTTGAGAGAGTCTCCTCTGCGGACAACATTGCTGATCCACTTACGAAGCCCTTGCCAGGACCGTTGTTTGAAAAACATCGCGAAACAATGGGACTGCGTCTGATGAGTAGTTGGCTATAGGGCAAGTGGGAGATTGTTAGAGTAGATGCCCAACTAGCCAACTTGTGGCGTGTGGGTTTTATACTCTTGTGTATAACGATATTTATTTATGAAATACGCATTTCTCTTATGGAATTCGTAATTTTCATTATGTTATAATGTTAACAATTGTGTTGGATAAAGACTTAGGATGCACCATAGTGTATGTTAGATGTGATAGTGGATATGATGGCTATCATGAAACACATCTAATAGTCACTGTGTATTCTGAATTCGTTCCTAGTCGATTGGGCCGTCAAAATGAGGATAAGGCCGCCCGAGCTTGAGACTAGCATCTGCGATGTGAAGTACCATGTTTCATTGGTAGGGAACATTGTGATGTTCTGAGCATGCAGATGGATAGTGACCTGGTGATCTATCGAACTACCCTCGTTCGGTATTTCCATGTGGTTACCATTTGTCGAGTGATAAGTCCTAGGTCTTGGTTGTACTGATTAGTCCTCACTACTCGAAACGTCATTGAGACGCTACATGATAGGCGCCTCACTTTGACCCGTTTACCGACTCACTTGGGGTCATTAGGTGGCGGGATTGGGTGAGGTCCCGATGCAAGTAGGAGTCGATGCTTCGTTGTCGAGGATTCACCGCTCGCTCTCATGCGTGGATATCCTATGCTATCTGAGGTCGATCAAAAATCCACTTGCTGCTATACTGGATAGCAACAAGTTCACTGGTCTGAACTGCCAAGACTGGCTTCGAAACGTCAATATTGTATTGGGTTCGGAAAAACTTCTCTACACGTTAGAGAAGAGCCCTCCGAAGGAAGCCACTGCCGATGTCAGTCCTGAGGAGCTGACAAAGCTGAATAAATGATGGGATGACGAGCTTAAGACACGATGCTATATGATGGCATCGATGTCTAACGAAATGCAGCGGCGTTTCGAGAAGACGGTGTATGCTGCTGACATACACCTTCATCTCAAAGAGTTGTATGGGGAGAACTCGTAGACTGAGAGGTTCACCACTATCAAGGAGCTCAAGACGAGCCGCATGCGCGATGGGACATCTGTCCGCGAGCATGGGGTTCGTGTGATTGGGCTCATTGAAAAGCTGGTGGGCCTTGATATCACGCTTCCACATGAGCTGTCAGTGGATCTGCTTCTCCTCTCACTCCCTGCTGCATTCGACCCCTTTGTGGTCAACTTTAACATGAACAATCTAGAAGCCACCCTTGAAGAGGTGGTGAACATGCTTGTCGTGTTCGAGGGAACCATAAAGAAGGACGAGCCCATCCTCCTTATGGGCTCTTCTTCCTCTGCAAAGAAGGGGCCCAAACGCAAGGGTAAGAAGCGTTCTGCCCCTGCGAAGGAGGAAAAACCCGCCAAGAAGCCCAAGGCAAAGGCTTCCAAGCCAAACAAATCTGAGGATGTTTTCCACCACTGCCACAAGCCTGGGCACTGGAGGAGGAACTGGAAGGAGTACCTCGAGCAGTTGCGAACTGCAAAAGGTATGTTTTATATTGAAATAAATATGTCTCTTAATTTGACTTCTTAGGTACTTGATACCGGATGTGGATCTCATATCTGCAATGATTTGCAGGTAATGACAAGAAGCCGACGTCTTAGAGAGGGTGAGACCCACTTGAGGCTGGGAAATGGAGCAAGGGTTGCTGCAGTAGCTATAGGAGATGTTCATTTATTTCTGTCTTCGAACTTTAAGTTGTTATTGAGAAACGTTTTGTTTGTTCCCGAGTTAATAAAGAACATTATTTCTGTTTCTATGCTTGATAGTGATGGATATTCTTGTCATTTTGCTAATTCGATTTGCAATATATACAAGAATGAATGTTTGATTGGAATTGGGGAACGCAAAAACGATTTATACACCTTGAAATTGAAATAAGTTCCAACTCGCGATGTGGAAACACATACAAAAGCAATTAAAAGGAAAAACGATAGCTTGAACCCGGTACAACTTTGGCACGCTAGACTAGGTCATATTTCATTGTGTAGGATGAACAAGTTGGTTTGGATTGACATGTTTGATACGTCAGATATTAACTCCCTACCGACTTGTGAGTCTTGTATCAAGGGAAAAATGACTAAACAACCCTTCACGGGCAAGCCTGAACGTTCTCAAGGCCTGTTGGATTTGATCCACACTGATGTATGTGGCCCATTTAGCATTGGTACTAAGTACGGTCACACATACTTCATCACCTTTACCGATGATCACTCTCGGTATGGATACTTGTACTTAATGAAGCACAAGTCTGAATCCTTTTAAAGGTTCAAAGAATTCAAGGCTGAAGTAGAAAATCAGTTGGGGAAAAGTATTAAAGCACTTCGATCCGATCGAGGTGGAGAATACTTGAGTGCTGAATTTCAAGACTATCTTAAAGAGAATGGATTCTCTCACAGTGGACCCCTCCGGCCACACCACAACTAAATGGTGTAGCGGAGCGTCGTAATCGAACCTTGATGGACATGGTTCGATCTATGATGAGCTTCCCTGAGCTTCCTACCTCTTTTTGGGGCTATGTGCTCGAAACGACGATAATGTTATTGAACAATGTCCACACCAAGGCGGTGGATAAGACTCCATATGAGATATGGATGGGCAAGCCGCCCAAATACTCATATATGAGAATTTGGGGATGTCCTGCTTACGTGAAGCAGACAGTGGGAGATAAGCTGGATAATATATCCATCTTATGTTACTTCATAGGGTATCCAAAGAATTCCATTGGATACTACTTCTACTATCCCAATGAAACAAAAGTGTTTGTCTCTATAATTTCTACAGAAAAGGCAAGATAGTAGAACTCGAAGAGGTTCGAGAACCATCTGAAGTACAGAGTGAATCGCCCACACCTCAAGAGCCAATACCAGAAATGATCGCACCTAGGAGATCTTGAAGGATTCCTAGGGCTCCTGATAGATATTGTTTCCTCCTTGAAGATGATAAAAGTGATCAAGTTATTGGATGTGATCCAAGAACATTCAAGGAGGAGATTTCCGATGTTGATTCTAATTTGTGTCTTGAAGCAATGCAGTCTGAGATTGACTCAATTCATGCGAACCAAGTTTGGACTCTTGTTAATCCTCCCGAAGGAATAGTTCCAATTGGGTGTAAATGGATATACAAGAGAAAACTTGGGCCTGATGGCAAGGTACTGACCTACAAGGCACGACTGGTCGCGAAAGGTTACACTCAAAGACAAGGTGTTGACTATGATGAAACCTTTTCACCGGTCGCAATGTTCAAGTCAATTAGAATCCTACTAGCCATAGCCGCATGGTACGACTATGAGATATGGCAAATGGATGTGAAAACTGCGTTCCTCAATGGAAACATTAAGGAAGAGATCTATATGACGCAGCCTGAGGTTTTCACATCTGTAGGAAGTGAGCATAAAGTATACAAGCTTCAGAGATCGATCTATTGTCTCAAACAAGCATCGAGAAGTTGGAACCTGAGATTTGATGAAACAATTAAGGAATTTGGTTTCATCAAGAATCACGAGGAGCCATGTGTGTACAATAAGGTAGTTAAGTATGCTCTGACATTCCTTGTACTTTATGTTGATGACATTCTACTCATTGTGAATGACGTAGGAATGTTGCAGTCAACTAAAGTGTGGTTGTCTAGTAGATTATCGATGAAGGACATGGGTGAAGCATCCTATATTCTTGGAATACAGATCTATCGAGATAGATCGAAAAGGATGCTCGGACTCACCCAAGCTACCTACATTGATACCATACTTAAGCGATTCTCTATGGAAGAGTCCAAGAGAGGACACCTACCTATTGTTAGAGTAGATGCCCAACTAGCCAACTTGTGGCGTGTGGGTTTTATAGACTCTTGTACAAACGATCTTTATATATGATATTCGCATTTTCTTATATGGCATTCTTTACTTTCATTATGTGTGTAATGATTTACAATTGTGTTGAGTAAAGACCTAGAATGCACTAAAGCGTATGTTAGATGTGATAGTGGGTATGACGGCTATCATGAAACACATCTAATAGTCGCTGTGTATTCTGAACATGTTCCTAGTCGATTGGGCCGTCAAAATGAGGATAAGGCCGCCCGAGTTCGAGACTAGTATCTGCGATGCGAATTATCATGTTTCATTGGTAGGGAACATTGTGATGTTCTGAGCATGCAGATAGATAGTGACCTGGTGATCTATCGAACTTTTAAAGGTTCAAAGAATTCAAGGCTGAAGTAGAAAATCAGTTGGGGAAAAGTATTAAAGCACTTCGATCCGATCGAGGTGGAGAATACTTGAGTGCTGAATTTCAAGACTATCTTAAAGAGAATGGGATTCTCTCACAGTGGACCCCTCCGGCCACACCACAACTAAATGGTGTAGCGGAGCGTCGTAATCGAACCTTGATGGACATGGTTCGATCTATTATGAGCTTCACTGAGCTTCCTACCTCATTTTGGGGCTATGCGCTCGAAACGGCGGTAATGTTGTTGAAGAATGTCCACACCAAGGCGGTGGATAAGACTCCATATGAGATATGGATGGGCAAGCCGACCAAATACTCATATATGAGGATTTGGGGATGTTCTGCTTACGTGAAGCAGACAGTGGGAGATAAGCTGGATAATAGATCCATCTTATGTTACTTCATTGGGTATCCAAAGAATTCTATTGGATACTGCTTCTACTATCCAAATGAAACAAAAGTGTTTGTTTCTAGAAATGCCACCTTTTTGGAAAGGGAATTTCTACTTGATAGAAAAGGCAAGATAGTAGAACTCGAAGAGGTTCGAGAACCATCTGAAGTACAGAGTGAATCGCCCACACCTCAAGAGCCAATACCAGAAATGATCGCACCTAGGAGATCTTGAAGGATTCCTAGGGCTCCTGATAGATATTGTTTCCTCCTTGAAGATGATAAAAGTGATCAAGTTATTGGATGTGATCCAAGAACATTCAAGGAGGAGATTTCCGATGTTGATTCTAATTTGTGTCTTGAAGCAATGCAGTCTGAGATTGACTCAATTCATGCGAACCAAGTTTGGACTCTTGTTAATCCTCCCGAAGGAATA
>KV018478.1:0-24710 GCA_001598015.1 Dorcoceras hygrometricum
GCCTATCATGTAGAGTCTCAATGACGTTTCGAGTCGTGAGGACTAATCAGTACAACCAAGACCTCGGACTTATCCACTCGACAAATGGTAACCACTTGGAAAGTCCGAACGAGGGTAGTTCGATAGATCACCAGGTCACTATCTATCTACATGCTCAGAACATCACAATGTTCCCTACCAATGAAACATGGTACTTCGCATCACAGATACTAGTCTCAAGCTCGGGCGACCTTATCCTCATTTGACGGCCCAATTGACTAGGAACTAATTCAGAATACACAGTGACTATTAGATGTGTTTCATGATAGTCGTCATACCCACTATCACATCTAACATACACTATATTGCATTCTAGGTCTTTACTCAACGCAATTGTTAATCATCATACAACACAATGAAAGTAAAGAATGCCATAAATAAAATGCGAATATCATATATAAAGATTGTTTCATACAAGAGTCTATAAACCCACACGCCACAAGTTGGCTAGTTGGGCATCTACTCTAACATGTACCCAACGTCTGATTCCTTCCAGCGACTTGTTGTACCCAACGACTGGTTGTATCCAACGACCGTTTATTCCAACAACTGATTTCCTATGTCTCAACTGGATGCTCAGTGAAAAAAAAATGTTTTGAGGGAAAATGATTTAAAATGAAGTGAACCCTAATGTTAAGATCTGATTCCGTTCAGTAGATGTTTAAAGGAAGAAAATGTTCAGGCTTTAGGATTTATGGCAAAGATAACAGACGGTCCAAATTGAAAGGGCGAGCAGCAGACGAGAGGGTCGGTTGCCCCTTCATATTGGGTGAGATTTCACCATATCGTAACTGATATCAGTAGTCATTCGATCGTGAGATTTCACCATATTGTAACTGATATCAGTAGTCATTCGATCGAGTGCAACGAGGCCTAAGTAGAGCTTCTGAGCCATAAGTCTAACGAAAATGATAACGCTGGGACTTGATTTTATTCCCAGAACAAACGTTTACGACGAACGATGTTTTATGACTGCCTTTAAACTATGATGTCTTATGTATTGCGCCTGCATATATTGTGCTTTGTTACTCTCAGTTTTGCTTGTTGAGCCCCTAGGCTCACTAGATTTCTTGATGCAGGTGAGTCCGCGTCGGAGCAGATGGGAGGTGGAGTTTGAACCAGTAGCGGCGTGCTAGTGTTTATCGAAGGCATGCGTTTCCACGATGTTCATTTTGTACTTGCTATTTTTGTTATCTTTGATCTTAGTCAAATCTGTATTGAGATCCGTTACAACAAAGATGAATTCAAATAGAGTTCAGTAGTTGTAATATCGCGACTTCGCATTTTGTACTACGGAATTGTAATGAAATCTGATTTTAACTTCTTGGCGCCAACGGTTGTACTTTGATTTTATTTTGAGCAAGGCAATACAGCTTGCTTAATTTATTATTTCAGCCCCTCTATTTCCTTTTCATTCATTTTTCCTTGATTCCGTGGCTCCCATGGGGTTTGGGCGTCACAGGTATTTGTCTCCTCCTTGACCGTGTTCCTGCTGGATGAGATTCTCCTCCAACCCGAAAATCATTCTGGGTTTCTCCCATGTTTTCATCATAGGATCCCACACAATGGGTTGATCAACCCCTATTGTGTTCATTATGAAATCGTCGACTTTCAGATTTGCAAAAGATTCTTCAAGGTCTTGTCGATTATCTAGATCAATCCTTTCAAGACTTGTCATCAAGATAAATTACATTTTCGAGACATTTTTAATAAGATTGATCAGTTTTTCCTCATCTGTTAAAGGTTTTTGTATCACTTTGGCCTACTCTTTTTGGTTTAATAAGGATTCTGTGTCGAAGGATAGTGGTAACATTCCTCCCGAAGTCCTATTACAGAAACTGGGTAAACGTTCCAGATTTTGGATATTTGTTTGGATTTCCCTTAAGGTGTATATAATTTCTTCTTGTTTCTTAAGGATTTTTTCAATTTGTTGATGTACCAAATATAGACGATTGCCATAATTTTGTACCATTATTTGAACTTCCCTAAGTGAAATCTTAGAGGATCTGTCACTATTTATAAGAAATTAGTACTTTGAATCATTTTCTTGTACCTGTTAGAGTTCCTCCATGTTCAGATGTTCTTTTTGTCTAACTTTGGGTAGATTTTTTTGTCTCAAATACTCCAAAATATTGAAATAATTCTTGAAAAGATAAATCTCGAACATAGGTTCGAATCCATATTTTTTGAAATTTCTCCTTCTTGTCAAGATTAATTATTATTGCATAATAATGTAAATGTCTGAATAATTCAAACCTAGGCTCTGATACTACTTTCAAACACAATTTCAATAAGAAAAAGGAAGAAAATGTTAAATGTTATTTTGGGTATTTTTCGAAAATATTTTGACCAATGGGAGATGAAACAAAGAAATCTTTGGACTATGGAACTAAAACAAAGAAAATTCTGACAAAAGACTGATTAGTAAGCTCAGTTTTGGTTTGATGATTTTTTAATAATTTTTTAACAAAAATTAAATTAAAATTCATTTGTATTTTTAACCAAGCGATAACTTCATGGTTAAAACCTTATGAAAAAATGGAAATTAATATAAAATTGACAAAACATTCAACTTTTCTTCTAACTCAAAATAATCCATTTTAAGGTCTTAAAATATACAGTAGATTTGTTGACAACAACAGAGACAAATGAGAAATTATTAATACATGGGTACAAAATTTTTCCTAGGATTTTTTTTATAGATAAGAATATAGATTATGAGTGACCATCATTACTCAATTAACATATTTTTTATCCGTAGATTTTGTTCAAAATATGAAATTAATGATTCTAATTAATTTCAAACCATTCTACAACTAAAATGATTTAGTTTATAATTTATTATATAAGATAAATATATATAAATTTTAATTAGCAATAAATTAGATTATGATTGATGCCAACAAAATTGATGCGATTCTCTATTTTGCAACTTTTTTGCCATTTTCGTTTTTTTTTTCGAACGATTATTTTTTGACACATAATTCTTACTTGTCAATTCATCTCTCGCACAAATTTTACAGTGAGACTGGACTCTGCACTCAAGCTTCCTCCGAGTGCTTTGCATGGCGGCTAAGTAGTTCTCCCCCGACCCTTTTTACTTCTCAATTCTGTAAGTTATTCTGCGTATGCCATCGTTGGTTTACAGAACCAGCGTATGAGCTTCTTTTCCCTTTTTGACGGGTTTTAATTTTTGTGATTGTGATATAATTTTTTCTATTTCTTGTTCTGTTATGGGTTTGTTTCTCATTAACTTTTTTTTCATAATTTTATCTCTTTTGTAGAGATTTTGGAAAGTTTCAACGAATTGTAGTCGTAAAAAACATTTCATTCTGATTTCGCAGATGTTGTATGGATGCTTCTGGTGATTTCTCGTGTATTGATTTTAAAGTCGCGTGAAATGATTGATCTGTTTTTCCCTTGCCCAAATACGTGAAATTTTATTTTTTATATAGGAAGATTAGTATGAGTGGGTGATTTTATTAAGGGAAGACAAATTTTGGCAAAGTTTTCCTTCCAATAAAATTAAGATTTAAAAAATGGTCAAATGGAATTGTTAAATAGCATATGGTTGGTTATCAAAGACTTCAGAGAGGAGCAATACATTGGTGAAAGGTACATCACTATGATGACTTGATAATTGGGTATCACTCTAAATAGTAAACAAGATGAATTTTGTGGTTGACTTTGATGCTATGGTTTCAAAATTTCCATTTCAAGATCTTACTCCATATTTTTTGTTTAACGGAGTGTAATAAATTTAATGGCCATAGACGAAATTAGCTAAGATTCCATATCTAAGTAAACCTCATTGAGAAGATGATGAAATATTATTACAAAATAAAAAGTTCTTGCAGAATTGGGTGATATGAATAATTCTTATGATGGTTTTTGGTTATTACAGTTGCAGAAGAAAGAGTTGATTGATTTTACTTAGATGATCTTGGTGATGAATTGATCTGTGCCTGTGATTGATGTGTACGCCAGATCACGGTTTCCAGTTTAGGAAACAATGGTTCTGGTTCCGTTCAAGGTGAACTGTAACTTAACCTCTTGGATATGGTTCTGGTTATGGTTTGAAGCAATTTCAAGTAAAGTTTATTCTTTTAAATTTAAAGACAAAAATTAAAATGACGATATAATATGTGGAACTATAAAACTAATTGCTCTCAGTTATAGTATAAAATAATATTTAGTTGTTATAAAAAGAATAAAAAGAAGGGGTTAAATTTTATATTTACATAGGTCGAATAGTTTAATTGCATAATTTAATGTGTTTACATATACTACATGATATGACCGAAAAGAGTTTAGATGGGGGCAAATAAACTCTTTTAAATTTTCTAGTTAAACCGGTTTTAAGATCAACCGAGTTACCAACTGAATCTTTTGTCTCGGTCTGATCTGATTTCTCAAGTTACAAAAAGTTTGTGCGGAAAAGATTTGATCAATCAATGAACTTGAATGCGATAAATATATATATAAGGGACATAAAATTGTTTCTGAAAGTTTGAAGTAATGCTTCTACGTCGCCCCTTCGTTCGAAACTGGAAGACTTTTAACTAGAAGACTTTGACATTGATTATAAAATATAATCAACTCCACTCAGTCAGCACGCAGCTAAACTGAATTCCTACTAGCGTCTCTACTAACAGAATTGACTCTGTTCGTTTACAAATAAATGAACTCTGAGGCTAAACTAATGTTCGGTAATGTCTACTGTTCTGATCTGATCAGCACAACTGAATTAAATCACTTAAGGTGTACAATACTGTTTAAAGAAATGAAAGCACAAAGTGTTTTTCAACTCAAAAGTTCAGCAATTGTTCAAAAGATCCAGTAGACAAAAGATCTGTATCCTCTCTATGCTTCCGGTGTTTATAACTTTGGATTCCAAAGGTAATAAATGTGTCCGATACTCTCATCCGCTGAATTCTCGTACGTTTGTTCTTCAGCAATAAAGTGAATTTAATGCTCTCTGTAAGCTCCGTACTGATGCATTAAATGCTCCTTCTTTTTGCTCTGTAAGGCAATATTCGTACTTCAACCACTCTGATCTTATTAAGATTGTTGTTTTACATGTCCAATGACTATAAATGCTCTTCTTGAGTCAAATACTCAAATCTTCTCTGATCTGACCTGATGCGGCTTTCTCTGGTTTGTTCTGATATGTTGTCTGCTCTAAGCTCTAATCTACTCTTGAACATCTGATCTGATCTGCTCTTAAAACTATTTCTCCTAGTCTGTTTTGCTCTGTTTTGTTATGTTCATGCTCAAACTGTTCTCTAATTGTTCTTAACCTAAACGACTTTTATTTCCATCCAGATTAGTCCCAAACTTAGTTCTTTTGGTATCACCAAGAATTATTTTATCTTAACACTACAAATCTTAAGAATTTAAGATTACTTTACGGTTCTTGTTATTGTTTCTGTTCCTTATTTTTGAAACTCAAACCAATGGTCTGGTTTCAGAACCCAACTGAAATGGTTTCAGTTTCGAGTTTTTTAGAGATGGTTCCACATTCCATGTTTCCTTGGAAAGTGCATCGAAGTCAATCATATACATGAAAGGAGTCATTGCAATTAAAAATTTTCTCGTACATTTGGTAATCTGCAGAATAACCCACCTTGATCCATATTTGTGAAAGTACTTATTGTGGTTTCATTATACACTCTGTACACAATACATGTCTATTTTTAATTAAAATTTCATTGAATTTTGGACTGACATGTGATTCTAGAAAATACTCGAATGAGCCGCAGCGTATATACGAATGCAGTAAATACTAGCTTCCTTTCAGATCTTTTCCTTCCCCTGATTTTTCTCGAAACAATGTTCTTTGAAAATCAAACCAGTATATAGGGACTGCATAGATGGTGGCACATATATTTTATGTTTAGCGGGGAACTCTAAACATGCTTATTGAGATTTTGTTATCAATAATTGATGAATGCATTACAAAAAGTTCAATTTAATTCTTGTGAATTTGTTTCCTATCTGTTGAGGTAAATATTCTATGTTTTGGTAAAAACAAAAATCAACTCAGAGCTAAGACGATTAGATCAGGCTGAGTAAAGTCAACTCAGTTTTGGAACAGATCGGTTAAGAACTGCAGATCAGATCAGATTGGAGCTTTGTATAGATTAGATCAGTCTGGAGCTTCGCGTAGAATAGATCATTTCAGTACGGACTTCAAGGCTATGACGTGACAGAATGTTTGTTAAATCAACTCAGGAAGTTTGCAGATCAGATCAGGAGTAATGTTAACGCACAAATCGAAAGTAGGGCTGAGTAAGGACAACTCAGTTTTGATTTGAAGATCAGCTCAGATCAGATTGGATTGTATCAGTTCAAGAACAGAATGGTATAGCAGTAAAATTCTGTTCAAGGTCGACAATTCAGATTAGGACTTTGAGCAGAACAGACCAGATCAGAATAGATCAGCTCAGTTGAGAAGAGCAGATCAGAGCAAGAGTAGCTTCGAGGCTATGATTTGACTGAAAGTTTGCAGCAGTTCTGCTTTTCGGCAAACTATCAGAATATGTCAGAGTCTAGCTGTATAAAAGATTTACTAAACGAAGGAACATTTACTGGAGCGATACGTAGCACAGTACAATTTTTAAATGCTCATTAAATGCAACAGGACGGATTCAACTGCTGAGTCTACCAGACATATTTATTACCGTTTGAATTTGAAAAGTATAAAGGATGAAGACACAATAAAAAAAAGTTTGCGACAGTCAAGAGCAAATTAGACATAGCAAGTTCGGAAGAGACAGATATAAAATATCAGAAGATACAACTACGAACTGTGTTATTCAGTTCTTCATTTTCTTTATCTCTTACACAACTTACTTCATTGCTCTTATTTCAAAATCTTCTGTAAAGTATTTCTGTTGTGTAATGAATACTATAGGCTTGTTTTTGAACAGATCGGATTACCAAAAAGCCTTCATATTTGCTTTTACAACCTGCGTGCTGTTTTTGAGTTATACTAGGAGTTTAGTCGGCTTCACTGTGTGGTTTAGGATACGTGTATTCTACTCAAAGTCTTCTAGTGGAAATCCTTCCAGTTCGGAAGAAGGGGAGACGTAGAAGTGTTGCTTCGAACTTCCAGAAATAAATCTCGATCCTATTCTGTTTTTACGCTTTCAGTTTACATATTCGCATTTTCAGTTCACTGCTTGATTGAGATATTTCCACATAATTTTTTTATTTATCAAGAAAGCAGATTAGATTGAGTACTGGAGTCAGCTTCTAATCGAGCTGATTCTAAACATAGTATTTAAACACAGATTTTAAAAGAGTTTATTTAACCTCCCTCTAAACTCTGATCTAGTGTGTTTCGATCCTATCACTGTCCATTTTTTATTGAATATATTGAGTCTGAAAAGAGCTACTGTATAAGAACATCAAATTACTCGGGCAAAATTCAGTAAGTTGTCTAATTTATTTATGATGTCCTAAACATATTTTGTCAGCTAAAGTCTCACACATTGATAAATTTCCCGAATTCTTTGAGGTTTTGAAGGTTACAATGGAGGATTTGGAATCAACTTAGCAATGCTCCTAAACAAAATTACGTTTATAAGAGTTGAGTCCTTTTGTAAACACCAACCATTTGTATATTTCAGTTTATCACATTTTTTGAGAATATATGATCTGCGGATGAAGTTGAAGAAAGTTATTGTTTGTGGTGGTTTCTACGTTCTGATTTTTGCTTCATTTTATCACTGCGGGGACTTTTGAACTGTCAATTAATTATCACTAATTTATTAAAGATGCTTACTACTCTTATATCATGATTGAGAATGTCATAATTGGTAACATGATCAATCCATGAATAGGCCTTTTTGTGCGCTTTAGGAGGTTGCATGTACTGGCTGTAAATTGCGGCATCTTACAGAGAACCTAAGTAGTTTGGCGGTCTTCTATTAGCACGGAAGCTTCATTATCTATGTTTAGATTTTCTGGGAATGGAAAAAGTGCGCTATGTGGATTATGATGATTTTACAAATTGCTAATGACACGTCAATTTCAGTGGAGCAAAGTGTTGGGAATGAGAGCCATATTCCAGACTGCAATTGCAATGTTCTATTTCTTCTAATAGAAATTAGGCTCGTTTGTATATAAATACATCTTTTTTACTTATTTTGCTCATGTTTAATATTCTGGCATGTCATGTTTTTATCTATTTCAACACCATAGTAAATTCATTAGTGCATATCAATTTAATGTCAGATATGAAGAACTAGTGTTATGGGCCATGATGGGCCCAACAAAGAAGACCTGGACCAAAGGAAGTGATATAACCTATAGTATATTCAAGAAGGAAGAAGAGGGGCGATTGAGAGTATATCAGGTGGGAGCGGGGAGTAGAGCGGTTATTCTGTTTTGTAGAATTCACGTGGTTGGTACTAGCTTAGCTAGGGAGAGAACAGAGAGCTTATATCCTTTGGGAGCCTTGTAACCACCTTGGAGAATCAATAAACGTCTATTTACTTATCTGTTTGCATATATCAGTTAGTGGTTGTAACAATTGGTCTGACCTGCCGAATCCACGGAAGTGAGCAATGGCAAACTACACGTTCGGAAGCTAAGTGGGATGCGTTGGAACGGCTGGTAATCACATCTCAGGAGAACGTGAAAAAAATGCAGGAGGACGTGAGCGCCATGATGGCGAACCTAGTCACGGTGAACAAAAGCCTTAGTGACTTATCGGAGCTGAAGTCGTTGGTGGAATGAATGATACGGGGCAAGGCAAACGAGAGACCGGAGATGGAAGATGGTTACGTGTCGGAGGGCGTGGAAGAGTCGCTGGGGGGTCCGTCGAAGGGGGACCGAGGTGGGGACTGGATCCCGTCGGGTGGTTGGGGAAGACGGAGCAATATTTTGAAATTCACGGTACACCCACATACCACCGCCTTCGGATCGCCCACATATGCATGGAAGGACCGGCGGTACATTGGTTCCAGTGGGTGAAGTCGAGGACTCCAAACTGGAACTCTCGACTTCACCCACTGGAACCGGGACCGATTTGCGGAGGAGCTGATCCATCGTTATAGTGGGAGGAAGGCGACAAACCCGTTCGAACATTAGCTTCTCCGAGACAGGGAGATCGGCCGGTGGAAGACTACATAGAAGGTTTTGAGGTGCTGTTGGCACAAGTGGGAGTTTTACCAGAGCCCTAGTGCCTTGGGTATTTTCTCAGCGGGTTGAGGGAGGAACTTCGACTGCGGCTTAGGACCCATGGACCCCGCACCATCAATCACGCCATGGATCTGGCACGCAGCGTGGAGGAAGAGCTGTTGCCGACGGTGGGGAGTTACACAACGAAGGGAGGAAACATAAGCCAACGGTGGGAAAGGAGACAAGGGGTGCCAGATGTATATATGGGTCGTGCACACACTGCGGAGAGAGATAAAATGGGTAGAGCCCAAGTCCAGGGAAGAACAAAGGGTAGGTATGACCCACCGCCGTTGCATTTGGGTCAGAATGAGGATGTTTCTGGCCTAGCTAATAAATCTACCCAGGTCCAACAGTCTACGCGCCAGACGATGGTCAATACCGGTGGGAATGGCCGGACCGGAGGTTCGCGCTTCAAGGAAGGGAAAATTTACTCCCACCAAGAGTACTTGAATCGGAAAGAAAAGGGGTTGTGCTACAGGTGTAGGGAACTCTACAACCCTCTTCACCGATGCACCAACAAGTCGTTCAGGGTGGCCTTTATGATCGAGGATGACGATGATGTGGAGGCCGATGAAGTGCAAACTCAGGAGATGGGCGGGGGAAGCGAAGACACAACGACGGATACCTACGAATACAACACTTTGGAACTCCCGTTTTGCTCGATAGGCGGTATTACACAACCCCAAACTATGAAGTTTTTGGGCAACATGATGGGCAAAAAGTCGTGGTTATGGTTGACAGTGGGGCGAGCCATAATTTTGTATCCCAGGACTGGTGGCGGAGTTGGGATTAACCGTGGATGATTCAGTGAAGTTTGGGGTGTGTTTGGGGGATGGAGGTTGGGTATCCCGCTAGGGTATGTGCCGGAAATTGTTGGTGGCTCTCCGGGTGTGTATCATAGAGATTGATGGTTACGTGTTCGAACTCGGGGGTGTGGATCTGATTTGGGAGTTGATTGGCTGCAGACACTAGGTGAGGTGGCGGTCAATTGGGAACTGATGCGGATGAGTTTCTCGGTCGGCAAGAAAGTGGTGACACTGGTGGGCGATCCCAGATAGAGCAGGTCGATGAGCTCCATGAGAACCATCCTCAAGGTAACAGAAGTAGAGTTTTGCGGAGTGATGTATAAGTAAAACGGCAGGGGGAGAAGCAGCATATGAAGGAGGGGGGCAACCACCGGGAGAGCTGGAAGAGGTTCTACTCCATTATGAAGGGTTGTTCGATGCACCTCGGGGATTACCACCCGCCCGAGTGCAGGACCACTCCATCAAGCTGAAAGAGGGAAGTGGACCGATGCAAGTCCGTCCGTATAGATATGCGCACCACCAGAAAGATGAGATTGAGAAAATGGTATCAGAGATGCTTCAGTCCGGGGTGATTCAACCAAGTTGTAGCCCATTCTCCAGCCCGGTAATACTCGTTAAAAAAAGGATGGGAGTTGACAGTTTTGCGTGGACTATCGAGCCTTGAACGAGATTACCATCGCTGACAAATTTCCAATGCCGGTCATTGAAGAGCTGTTGGATGAATTACAAGGGGCTGTTTGGTTCTTGAAAATGGATATGAAGTCCGGGTACCATCAGATGAGGATAAAGGCAGAGGATGTGGGCAAAACGGCATTTCGAACTCATGAAGGTCACTATGAGTTCCTCGTCATGCCTTTTGGGTTAATAAACGTTCTGGTGACCTTCCAAGCTACTATGAATGACATCTTAAGACCCTTTTTGAGAAAATGTGTGCTGGTTTTCCTGGACGATATATTGATTTTTAGCAGGAGCTGGGCGGAACACTTGACGCACCTTCGTGGGGTTCTGGGAGTATTGAAGGAACACCAGTTACCGTTGAATAAAAAGAAGTGTGTTATCGGTCTCAAACAAGTGGAGTACCTGGGACACAGTATCTCGGGAGACAGAGTGGCGGTGGATTAAAAAAAATGACCGTTGTTGAAAGGTGGCCGAGACCTACTACAACGAAGGGGCTGCGGTTTCTAGGCTTAACAGGATATTATAGGAAGTTTGTTCGCGATTATGGGAAGATCGCGAAGCCGTTGACAGAGTTGCTGAAGAAGAATAATTTCAGTTGGATTGAAGAAGCACAAACGGCTTTTGAGGAGTTAAAAAGGGCGCTGAGCACGACTCTGGTATTGAGGATGCGAGACTTTACACAAGAGTTTGTTATCGAATGCGACGCTTCTGGTAAGGGAGTAGGGGCAGTGCTAGCCCATGAAGACCTGTGGCATTTTTCAGCAGAGGTCTCGCCGCACGAACTTTGTCGAAGTCGACGTATGAAAAAGAATTGATGGCGCTCGTGTTGGCAATTCAACATTCGAGACCATATCTCTTGGGGAGAAAGTTTGTCGTCATGACGGATCACAAATCTATGACCAGTTTGTTGAGACAGTGGATTACAACACCGGATCAGCAGCATTGGATGAGCAAATTGATGGGCTATGAGTTTGAAATACAATACAAGGCAGGGGTACACAATGCGGCGGCCGACTCCCTGTCTAGGAAGGAAGAAGAATTGGAGCTACAGGGAATGTCGGGTCTGGAGTGGGTCGAAATAAGTGAGCTTCGCAAGGCCGTCAACCGGGATCCTATCTGGAGAGGATAATTCACAAGCTGGTAAGCGGAGAAGGAGACGTGGTCTGTATTCGTTGGTGGATGTGGTGTTGTTGCATAAAGGGTGGTTAGTGGTGCCAAAGGGATCCAGTTGGACCGATAAAATCATAAAGGAGTTCCATGACACACCTACGGTAGGACACTCGGGTGCACTTAGAACGTTCAAGCGGGTAGCAAGCACGTTCTTTTGGAAGGGGATGAAAGAGGACGTTGCGAGCTTTGTAGCTGGGTGCGAAACTTGTCAAAAACAGAAATATGAAGCTACCAAAGCAGCTGGACTCTTACAAGCACTACCCATTCCTACTGCTATTTGGGAAGATATTGCTATGGACTTCATTGTAGGGATGCCGAAGTCGAGGGGTTTCGAGGTTATCATGGTCGTGGTCGATCGCCTTTCCAAGTATGGTCACTTTATACTGATCAGACACCTTTTCACGGCTAAGGGAGTGGCAGAGATCTTTATCAAGGAAGTTGCCCGGCTGCATGGTACCCCTAGAAGCATAGTGAGTGATAGGGACCCCGTGTTTATGAGTCAATTTTGGACAGAATTTTTCCGGTTGCAGGGACCCTGTTGAAAATGAGTTCATCCTATCACCCAGAGACAGACGGACAAACGGAGGTGTTGAACAGTTGTTTGGAGACATATCTGCGCTGCTTCTCTTCTGAGCAGCCGCGAACGTGGGCCTCATGGCTACATTGGGTAGAATTTGGTACAACACCGCCTATCATACAGCGACAGGAATGACACCTTTCGAGGCTGTTTATGGGAGGAAAGCCCCGAAGGTGACCCAATTCTGGCCACAGGAGACAACGGTGGCTACGGTGGCTCAGGAGCTTTCGGATAGAGATGAGTTGTTCAGACAATTACAGTATAATTTACAGAAGGCACAACAACGCATGATTAAATACGCGAATACACATCGAAAGGACGTTTCATTCTGTTATGGGCCAAATTACCTATGACCCAAATAAAAGGGCTAGGCCCACCACTGCCCAGGATTATTCTAGAAAGAAGAAAGGCGGGAGGAAGGCACATGCAACAGAGAACAGTTATAAAAGCATACCAATAAGCAGTTAGCAAGCATCGAGAATTATACACACACATTGCACTAGTTCTACTAGGGAGGGGTGAACGGAGCACTAAATCTCCGGGAGTGTTTACTTTTCTATTCCAGAAACTTACCTGTATTGCAGCCTGGTTTATTGAATGTATCAATTGGTCCGACCTGCCGGATCGAAAGGAGGAAGGATGATCACCACACGTTCGGAAACTGAGTGGGAGGCGTTCGAACGGCTGCTAATCAGATCTCGGGAGAGTTTGAACAGAGTGCAGGAGGCCATGGACGCTCTGACAGGAAGGCTAGGCTCGGCGAACGAAAGCTTGTCGGAGATGAGGTCGTTGATAGAAATAATTAGACAGGAAGAGGCATACGAGAGGCCAGAAACGGAAGAGTCGTTACGGGATCCGGCGAAGGGAGACAGAGGGGGAGTTGGTGAGGGTGAAATTGGAGATGGAGAGCAAGGCGACTCGGTACTTCGGGAGCTGCGGGCTGAGGACAAGCCAGGTAATGAACTTAACGGTGTCGAAGAACATGGTGAAGCCGATAATTGCGACGAAGATGCGACGGACATAGGTGGCACAGCGGATGGCGTCCTGGTCGAAACCTTGCTGGTAGTAATTGTAGGGTGGAGCGACGGCAGCGGACCACGGATGAGCGGTGCCGGCGGGGTAGCCATTGCCATTGGGGTGAAGGTAAGGTATTGGGTCCAGAGGGTCAAATCAAGAACTCCGGACTGGAATTGGGGTCGGAGTGCGAAGGAGCTAATCCATCGATATAGTGGCCGGAAGGCGGCAAACCCTTACGAATCTGTGGCCTCTTGGAGATAGGGGGAGCTCATCAACGGCACCATGGATTTAGAACGCAGCGAGGAAGAAGAATTGCTACTGCCGATTCGCTGGGAAATAAAAGACGGATTTAGGGGCCGAGCCCATATCACTGATAGAGACAAGCTTGGGCGCAGGCAGGCCCAGGAGAGAAAAAGACAGGCCCACGCGAGAAACAGGGGGCGAGACGATCCAACACCACATTTGTTGGGCCAAATTGAGGATGACACCGGTCCATTTCACAAATCCGCCCAGACCCAACCACTACATCGTCACGCAGTGGGGAGTCGCACAGCGAAGGGAAGAAACTTAAGCCAGACGATGTGTGTGAAGAACGACGATAGTGGCGGCACTGTGGATGGGACGATGGTGGGGGAGATGAATGCGGTAGTAGGGGTGGCGTCTTGCATCAGTGAGATCACCGGAATTACAGCCCCAGATGCTCCATATGATGATGACAAAATGAAGGAAGTTTTTCACTTGATGGTATCCTCTTTTGAGGATGGGTCGGACACATCTAGCAGATCTCATCGGGCTGTTGCTGCTTTTCTGCTCCTGGCTGTTGGATTGCTTTGGGCGCATGAGCCTTGCGCCGTTTACGTTACAGCCGGTGCAAAAACTTCGGAGCGGATGGTTTTCACTGGAAATGATTTGGATATTGATGAATATGTCAGAAGGGAATGGGCATATAAGTTTGCTGATTCAGAATGTATTGAAGTGGATGATTCAAGCTACAAGGGGTCTTGTGTTATCGTGTTGGAACAGGTGGCCAATGCCACAAATGAGGGGGTTGGAGATGGCAGCACGTGTGCTGCTGTTCTCAACCTAGTAATATTACCTGTCAACGCTCAATTCCTGGATTTCAACCTTGGGGACAAGGTTGTTTGGAAGAGTGGAATATTGTTATGGGCCAAATTACCTATGACCCAAATAAAAGGGCTAGGCCCATCACTGCCCAGATTATTCTAGAAAGAAGAAAGGCGGGAGGAAGGCACATGCAACAGAGAACAGTTATAAAAGCATACCAATAGGCAGTTAGCAAGCATCGAGAATTATACACACACATTGCACTAGTTCTACTAGGGAGGGGTGAACGGAGCACTAAATCTCCGGGAGTGTTTACTTTTCTATTCCAGAAACTTACCTGTATTGCAGCCTGGTTTATTGAATGTATCACCTAAGCTTAACAAATGAGGACCATGAAGAAGTAAATTAGAACCTGTGAAGCCCAAGTTGGAACCTTCATACAAACTTCGAATACAGCTGCTCCACAAGCTACTGAGACTGATCTACGAGGCTCAGATACAGGTGCTCTTCTTTCATTGTTTGGCAATTCATGAACCAGCTGACTATTTTCAATGATTTCATTCTTTATATGGTTTTCTAATAACTGAAAATTTGATCAAGCATAACCAAGGTCAGCCCAAAAAAACAAAACTAGAAAAGATAAAAGATTCAACGATCGGAATAATAATGTAGGAAATATTCCAATCTTGCTCCTATTATATTATGCGAAGCTAATAAATATATAACAAGTAATTTTGTCAGTACACCGACATATAATTTGATTATTTTCTTCCAAACTATCTATCTTTTTACGCTTTAAAAACTATGAACAAACCAAATATTCTTTACTTTCCACAAATTATAACTTCAATATCGATAATTTACAAATGCTTTGCAATACCTGGTCATCAAAACATGTCTGTGCACTTCCTGACACCAAAAGAGAAATGTGAGCAGAGCTACAAGTTGACAAATCACATCGCATTGTTACCACTTCACGGGACAATGAAGCTGCTTGAAGCGGTGGAGGAAAGGCGCTGAGAAACAAAAACCAATTATTTTCAGAAACTGTTATAAACTATCACTACGGTAAGAGCCGAATTCTTTCAGAATGAAAACTAATAGGATGCTCCAGCAAAGCATATTCGTGGATAAATTGAAAGGACTTTTAAGGTTTAATCATAGATGGCGTTAACACAGCAACACAAAGAGATCTAACGAAAGTAAAAATAACTAATGAAATTCAAATAGATGAAAATCCCAGAATTAAGCCTCTGTCGAACCCTAGCTACGCCAGTCAGTTCAAAATGGAAAATATGATGAATGATTAATTTCCTCACTCCTCGGAATATATCTCCTTGCCCACATAAATCCTAGGCCCAACCCATTGGAGTTCATTACAATTTCATCCGCTATATTTACTAAGCCCAATCTATTTACTTTCCTGACAAAATTAAAAGTGCTTCATAAAAGAGCAGGAGAGTTGAGACAGTCGTATGTGAAATGGATAGAGACAACCATAAAGGCTTTCATAAAAAGCCTAGGATAGATTAGTTAATCCCATATTAAAGGTAGGTATATTATACACAAAGCAAGTATGGCCACATCATCAAGTTAATAGGAGTTTCTCTGCGTTTGAAGGAGACCCTTTTCTATACGATGATCCAGGTACTTGATCCGCATAAACTCAAGAAATGCAGGTACATCTGACAGACAAGTAATGATAGATAAAAGAGCAAAGTCATGCCACATGAATCTAAAACAGAGTTTCTTGTGCATGAACACAAAACTAAATCGATGTCCCCACATACCTCACTCGGTTATGAAGTTTGCTCCCCCGCATCTGTCTCAATCCAACAGCAAAGGAATTAAAACTTGAATTGGATCAATAAAACCAAACAAAATTGAGCAGTAAGGACATAAGGACCAAAATATCATTTATTTTCTTTGCCATCACTTTTCCAGGGAATAAGCAAGAGGAATAAGATGGGAAGGAAAATGCCATTTGAAACTTACTTCAATACTTAAAAGGGAATTCAATCCGTCCTCCAAAGGGCCCAAAATACGAGTATCCTAAAATGGAAATTAAAACCACGGGGAGAACGTTCAAGTCCATACTATATACATCTGGATAAAGAGAGGAGACACAAAACAACAAGCAAAGTTAATGTCATTACCAAGGAACTTGCCACCCCGCAGACAAGAAATCTCGCGTACATATCATCATCATATATTTTTATGGCAGGAAGAGAACTAGAAGAGCCTTCATCATCTTCCCCAAGTTCCATCCCAGGAAGCTGGACATCGATCTTCGGAGCCTCACCAAGAAGATTAGGGCCTGATTCACAATCAATATTCTGGTTGCTATCAGAGGTGACAAGACTATTTCGACGACAATGAAGCCTAAACGAGGCATGCGCAAGCTGGAAGGCATCCCAAGTATGGCATAGTGAACTGCAATTGAAAGAAGAAATGAACATTGACCAGAGATCAGTGTGTGAGATTCATATGGGAGTAAAATACAACGAAAAACATTGTGCATGCCATTTTTTCTCTGATCCAAATTCAAGAGAAACCATGTACATCATATAGAAGTAAAATACCTTTGTACCACGGAGAACAAAGCATTATGAAAATGGCTTGCTTCAAAGTGCGAGAATTTATCCTTCCAATATATTACACAAGGAATTCCCTGTGGGATGACATGGTTAAAGAAAGAAAAAATCCATGATCTTATTCTAAAATTGCATCCATCTAACAAGATAATATAAATTCATTAGTAACCTTGGAGTGCAAAGTCTCTGCTAATTCTGTACCATTCTGTAGCTCCAAATAAACCTGGATAAATATGCCATCAGATAAAAGTCTGACAAAAGATCACCCAGCAAAATAAGTAAAAGTGAATGCAACCAGAGGGGTTAAAAAGTTAACGACAAAGTAAACACATTTGATGCATCTCCACATACTCAAGACATCGAATTTGTATTTTTACCCTGCTTAATTTATAAAAGAACACAACTTTTCTTCAACATTTTTCAGTAGAAAATTCAACCTCAAATCAGAATGTTCCTTCAAATATTCAATCAACCATAAAATTAAGTAACGCTAAAATTCAAAAGTCAAATAAGTTCTGCTTCAAAATCAAGTTCTTGTTGCTTTTTAGTCAATATTTGAAACGAGTGTAATTAGGCAATTGGTGCCCACATCAGGTGGGTACACAAAAGTTTTGGAAGTTCAGTTTGAAACGAAAAACTTATCATTATATGTTTCATCTTCATCGCAAACTCCTGGTCAGTTGATCCAAGACATTTTTCTCAGCTCCATATCAAGTAGGAACAGGCAGGGAATTCATAATGGAAGAAGAATATATCATCCCATGCTGTTAATTTTGATGAGATTATAAAGGTATATATTAGAAATAAAAGGCTTTTTCATTTTTATTCTTTAAAATCCATAAACAAGTCAATGAACTAATATAATAGTTGAAATGCATATAAGCCAAATGATAATAAGAGATGTAACAACAAATCTTAAGCATCAAGACTTAAATGATATCCACATGACAGTAGCATATATGAATAAAACAGTAATTCGAAGTTTAATGACATACAGCTGCAGGCATTGTGGAGCAAAAAAGTTCAGATAAAGCTTCCGCTGCAGACAGTCGAAGCCCTCTCCAAACAACTGATCCGACTTCATCGTTTGGCAGTATTTCACCCTGTATGTGCACAAAATTTGGTTGCCAAGAATCCAGAACCTTGCGAAATTCATCTATAGTTGGATTTGTCAATTTTTGGACCTATGTAAGGCATAATAACTTATTGAGTAAATATCCAAATAAAAACTGAAGGACAACTTCCCCAAAAATTTCAGGATTCTATCTCGACTACAAAAATTAACATCTTTACATACCTCTAGGCGTCCTGAAGACACAATTTCCGGGAATGGGAACCTCTTCTTCTCATATGAACCATCTTGCTTCAGCTTATTTTCAATTGTTTCGCCACATGACACCGCAAGCAGATGGCAAATGTTTTTCAAAGTTCCTTGGGTATGTAACATGTCCAAAATTCTCTCTTTTATAACAGTGAGAACGCATTTACTGTTCCACTCAAACAATGGATTCGAGTTGTCGGTCACCAATATGATGCTTCATTGTAGAGGAAGACACGACTTATTCTTTTTTCCCGAATTTTGGTGAAACAGAGGAAAATTCAAATCTTCATCTGCAGAAAAATGCTAGCAAAAATAACCACAAAACAATTAAATAACTTGCTACAACACCAGCAACCATAGCAGCTTCTTGAAATCTCCAAGAAGAACAAAATCAAAACAAAAAACTTCATCATCCAACAGTACCCAATACAGATAACCGTCCCAAACATGAATTAACAGAAGACAACAATTATTCAAGATAATAAGTAAAGAAGAAAATCTCACTTGTGCCAATGAGGGAATTGAGTGACTCCAGCAGCCCATACGAAGAATCAAGAGAAGATCGCTACTTCACAATCAAAATATAATGAGGCATATATAGAAAACCCTAATGCCACCTGCCTTTTAATTCTCGCGGTTCAGTAAAATTGAACAAGGAAAAACACAAAAGTAAAAGGAAATATAAATTCCCAATAATCGTCACAAGCTATCCTCTGAATGCGTGTTGCACTACCTTTATCCACAAGAAAAAAAAACTAATCTAAACTAATTACAAATGTTGTTTGTATGAATGAATTAGGAGGCAGCGACACGTCGGGTACCCATAATTTTTCCTCGGCCTCCAAAATTTATTTCACGGAACTAGCTAAAAACCGGCTTTGTCGACGCTATCTTTGTGCGCAGTGATCACAAAGGTTATGGATGAATCAAATCCGACATATGGCAAGAGTTGGTGGAAAAAAAAAATTAATAAAATAAATTCGACCACTAAATTTATAACACATGGCAGACTTTTATTATTAAAAAAACTATTAAAAAATTGCCCGGGAAACTTTCCAAACAGATTTCTCAGATTTCTCCCTTCCCAATTTCGCAGAGTGTCCTACTTTCCAGACAGATTTCTCAGATTTCTCCATTCCCCCATTCCCAGAGGGTCCTCCTTCTTCCCCCTTCCGACATTCTCCTTCAACAAGCAAAATTTCTTCCTCAAATCTCTTCATTCCCATCTAAAAATCTAGCCGAAAATCACTTTTTTTTTCAATAAAGTAAATGTCTTGAATTTAAATGCTGCATTTTCATTTTTTGTACTAAACTATTAGATTTCTTTTTTCCATTGTGTTTTGTTCATTGTTCTCTTTTGTGAAAATGTTAGCAGTTTAGTTAGCTATATGGATAGGAATTCTTTGTGACAGTTTAGTTTACATCATAAACAGATTCCCCCTTCAGAAAAGGAATGGAAGTTGTTTCCAGCCTCTAATGAAAGGATACGAAATCTGTTTGTAAAAATATGGAAAATATGAAAGGATACGAAATCTGTTTATGATGTAAAAATAATTTGTTTTCAGCCTCTAATTTATTGTTTAATTACTTGCAGTTGGTTGTGTTCGAAAATGGAAGTTGAAAATTCATTATCACTTGAAGAGTTGGAGGAAAACCACATCGAAGAAGTTGTATGTCGTGAGTTTCCAACTACACAGTGTGGACTCCCGAATTTGTCTAGGTCAGAAATCAAGGTACCTACTGAAAACTCTATAGTTGATGTTTTGAAGAGTAAATTAGAAGTGGGTAGTATTGTGAACAATCTCGAAGAAGCTTATTATTGTACTATCAATACGCACATACGAAGGGATTCGGCGTGAGGAAAGGTGAACAACGATGTTTCTCCCATTGTAAAGAAATTCAGTCAAAAGAATTTAATTGTTCATGTGAAGGTTCGAAAGATGAAAAAAGATCTAGTAAAAAGATTCCAGTATATCAGAAGCTGGTTATTAGAACTAATTGTAAAGCTAGATTGAAAATTTCAAGGGGAAAATAGAGTGAATGGCGAGTTAGTAGATTTGTACAAGAGCATAATCATGAGATGTTTACACAAGATCAAACTCACTTGTTAAGATCAGCACGCAATATATCACATGCAAAACAGTCAACTCTAGAAGCTATGGTTAATGCTGGAATATCTATCTCTAGTGCTGTTTCTTTTATGGAAACAGAAGCATGTGGGCCAGAAAATTTAGGATTTACTAGAAAAGATGCATATGACCATGTGAGTCGGTTGAAAAAACATACCAAAGTTGACAATGGAGATGACAATGCACTTATTCAATATTTTATAAATACAGCGAATAAGGAGAATTATTTTTACTGGAATGTGCAATTGGATGATGATACAGGGTGATGAACTTTTACTTTAGAGATTACAGAAGTGTGGTTGATTATGAATATTTTGGAGATGTGATGTCTATTAATACAACTTATCGAATAAATAAGTATAATTTGATTTGTGCTCCGTTTGTTGGTATAAATCATCATATGCAAAATGTGATGTTCGGCTTAGCGTTTTTGGCAGATGAAACTGAAAGTTCTTTTGAATGGTTGTTCACAATATTTCTTGATTCTATGAATGGGAAGCAACCTCAGACTATTTTCTCAAACCAATGTCAAGCTATGGTCAATGCCATTGAAAGAGTTTTTCCATATTCACATCATCGTTTATGTCAATGGCATATAAATCAAAATGCTCCTTCACATTTTGGGAAGTTAAATGGTGACTCATCTTTTAAAAATTTATGGCATAAATGCATGACTTGTTGTGAATCAGAAGATGAATTTGAGGAGACATGAAAACTTATGATTGATAAATATAATTTAGATTCTCATAGATGGTTGAATGAGATGTACAAAATTAGGAAGAAATGGGCAACTGCTTTCTGTAATGAAAGATTTAGTGCGGGTCTTTTGGCTACTTCGAGAAGTGAGGCTACAAATATGGCATTAAAAAGGACCGGCAACAAAATGAGTTCTTTATATAATTTTGTGATGAATTTCACAAAGGTTCAAACTAACTAGCGCAAAAAGGAAAAAAATGAAGATACACGTTGTCGTCATGGTAAGCCTTCACTGATTTTGAAAAATCATCCATTATTGACTCATGCTGCTGAGGTTTATACGATTTCTATATATCGACTATTTGAACTTGAGTTAGTTAATTCTCTGAATTGCAAATTTGTTGAACCACCATTTTGTTCTCCTGGTGATTGGAATTGTATTGTAGCCAAAGTAAGATCTCATGATGAAAACTCAAGGGTTAGGCATGTCATTTTCCACAAACAAATTCTTGAGATAAAGTGCAGTTGTCATAAGTTTGAGACCATGGGGATTTTGTGTAAGCATGCATTGATGGTATTAAACTGTATGGATGTCACTTCTTTTCCCGAAAGTTATATTTTGAAAAGATGGACGAAAAATATACGAGACAGAGTACCTTTTCGTTTTGAAGAAAGCGGCGTCAGTGGAATTAGTGGTGGTGGTCATGTATCTGAGATGGTTTTTGTTAACCAAATAATGAGATCAATGTACGATCTAACTCAATTGAGCAAAGATCATGACGATGCGAGAAAGAGATTATATAGGTTGGTTGACGCCGCAACAGATGAAATATCTTTCCTTGTCCAGAATTTGAAGGTTGATGATGAGACAACATGTTCTTCAATTTCAATTGGTGAAACAGATGAAATATATGTACGTAACCCACTCACTGATAAAGAAAAAGGAGTTATGAATGCAAATATTACACGACATTGGGATAATAACATCAAAAAAGGAAAAGGAAAAGGAAAAGAGAAAGCTGAGAGGTCAAGTAAGTTTGTTTTTTTTAAAATTTTTACATTTATATGTTATATAATTAATCTATAGTTATGTTTATTGTAGGTGGAAAAGGAACCAAAAGAAAGGGCCGAAGTTCGCAAAATGACACCAACACACTGACCCCTCCAATTCCACAGCAATATCCATGTGCATATCCTCAAATGCCACCGCAATATCCATTTGCATATCCGCAAATGTTACCACAATATACATTTCCATCCGAAGAACCTTTTTTCACATATTCAAATCAGATGGGTTGATCGCTGGTGCGAGTGATCGCTGGTAAGTAGGAAGAGATCTGATCATTTACTTCCCCTTTTTGTATAATACTGTTTGACACATATGAAAGTATCATTCTAGAAGTAATTTTATTTGAGATGTTCGCAAAATGACACCAACACACTGAACCCCTCCAATTCCACAGCAATATCCATGTGCATATCCTCAAATGCCACCGCAATATCCATTTGCATATCCGCAAATGTTACCACAATATACATTTCCATCCGAAGAACCTTTTTTCACATATTCAAATCAGATGGGTTGATCGCTGGTGCGAGTGATCGCTGGTAAGTAGGAAGAGATCTGATCATTTACTTCCCCTTTTTGTATAATACTGTTTGACACATATGAAAGTATCATTCTAGAAGTAATTTTATTTGAGATATCTGAAATGGTTCTATACTGACATCTGAAATTTTTGATCTTTCCCTTTTCTTGTGATATTATCATATATCTTTCTTCGATTGTCTTGGTCATATACATCGATGTGCAGATGTCAACTCTGGATTCTTGATTCTTTAGAGAGATCTGGATATTTCCCCCATTTTGCATTCCTAACGACTCAGATTTCTGTGAAGTCTGAATCCTTTAAATAATGTTGCTGATGAAGAATTTAAGTTTTATAATGGGGATTTATGAGCAATTTTCCGTATTTCAAACCAAAAGAGAATTATTTTGTTGAATAATAATTATTATTTGGTGAAAACAAGTTATTAAGAAATCTGATATGGACCGCTAATATAGAAGCAGGTCAGTCAATAAGTGTATAATTTAAGAAATCTGATATGGACCGCTAAAACAGGCTATCAAAGAAAGGAATATTTTCAGATATCTACGTCATAAGCTATTCAGTTATATACAAGTTATTCGAAGTATTTCAGATGTCAGATGTCAGAGTTGATTCTCGGAGAGGTTACTTCAGATTTCGGTCACCACATGCGTATAGATTTCTTTACCAAGACATTTCAGATGTCATAAAGTCAAACCAGAAGTCAATCAAGTCACTACGAGTCTTCAGATTAAATAGAAGTCTGATTATACGTAAAGGGAAGATTCGTATAACATAAGGAGATCTCATATTCAAGCAACAGTATAGTGAAGAAAGAAATGTAATTCAGAAGTCAAGACAGAAGTTATTTTCGACATTAAAGTGCTAAGGACGGAGGGAAAATAACAGCAATGTTAAGTCTTCAGACTTCACAGAAATCTGGGTCGTTAAGAATATTCGTAAAAGATACTCAATTCAGATCTCTACAAAGTTGAGTATACAATATTTAAACAGACTTGATATCTGGACATCAAGGTTTATTTCAGATGTGACCAAGTGTTATGAAGATACGATACCAAGGAGGAAGCTTCAAAGAAGACGCAAAGAGATATACCAGAAGCGAACCAACAGAGAGGATAATATGCAGATGTGATAGTTATACAGATTTAAAGAAAGTACAAAAAGGGGGAAAGTACGCAAGGAAGAAAGTCTATCAGACTTCAACACAATTACAGATGCGATTGAACAAAAAGGGGAAATGAAGGAATATTTCAGACTCTGTTTCAAAGAAATAATCGATCAGCTTTCTCAACAGCCCTTCATACATATCAAGAACTTCACCCACAGCTCTACGAGCACATTCAGCTTCCTCGTTGAAATATACAATCTCTTTCAACTCCATGGCCGACTCTATCTCCTCCCTGGCCTCCGCAAACTTGAGATTGATATCGTCCACCGCATCCGCATTGTATTGCTTCACATACTTGATGTGGGTCCGTGTGTTAGAGTAGATGCCCAACTAGCCAACTTGTGGCGTGTGGGTTTTCATTGACTCTTGTACAAACGATCTTTATATATGATATTCGCATTCTTTTATATGGCATTCTTTACTTTCATTATGTGTGTAATGATTTACAATTGTGTTGAGTAAAGACCTAGATTACACTAAAGCGTATGTTAGATGTGATAGTGGGTATGACGGCTATCATGAAACACATCTAATAGTCGCTGTGTATTCTGAACATGTTCCTAGTCGATGGGGCCGTCAAAACGAGGATAAGGCCGCCCGAGTTCGAGACTAGTATCTGCGATGCGAAGTACCATGTTTCATTGGTAGGGA
>KV018478.1:44734-54809 GCA_001598015.1 Dorcoceras hygrometricum
ATAAACAAGATTAGATTGTTAAACTTGTTTAGTTTACATTAATAACCCACTGATTAAGATTAGAAGATTAATTGTGAGCAGAGAGCCTCACATGCTCCTTCAATTCCTTCAATTCAATTGGTGCCATTCGGTACGGTGCTTTTGATATCGGTTGTGTACCTGGCATCAATTCAATACTGAAATCTACCTCTCGATATGGAGGCAATCCTGGAATCTCATCAGGAAAGACATCAGCAAACTCACAAACTACTGGTATATCAACCAGTTTCGGGCTATTCTTCCTCGCATCTACTGCGTAAATCAAGAATCCCTCTGCTCCTTTTTGTAATAACTTAGTCATAGAAACCACAGAAATCAAAGGAATTTTGGCTCGTTCTCCCTTACCATAAAACTTCCATTCATTAGCTTTCTCGGGTCTAAGTCGCACCACTTTCTGGAAACAATCTACTGTTGCCCTGTACTTGGTTAACATATCTATATCAATAATACAATCGAAATCAGACAACCCAAGCACAATACAATCAATCTCAATCTCATGCCCCTCAAACTGTAGTATACAATTCTTAACAGCTCTTACTGATAACATACCCCTTCCCAGAGGTGAAGAGATTGATACTACCTCGGTCAATGATTCAATGGGCAACGAATGTGTCACCACAAAATGCTCAGAAATAAATGTGTGTGACGTACCAGTATCAATTAGTACATAAGCAGGATAACCACAGAGATAACAATTACCTGCAATAACATCATCAGGGGCTGCCTGTGCTTGCTCTTCAGTCAATGCAAACACTCGTGCTTGCTGTTTAGGAGGTTGACTCACTGTTTGGCTTCCTCCTTGCCTACCCTTTTGTTGATTTTGTGGTTGGAATGAATGCACAGAAGATGCTTGTCTTTCTGGAGGTGGCAATGATCTCGATGCCCCTGTATTCTGTGAACTTCCAGCACCACGTTGAGGGCAAATTCTTGCAAAATGTCCAGGTTGATTACAAATGCGGCAAAGGCCAAACACTCCTCTACACTGTTCCGTGTTGTGTTTGCCTCCACACTTGGTACAGTAATCACCAGATTTCTGTCCAGCTCCCAGTTGTTTGAATTCACTTGAACTGGAGGAGCTACTGGTACCTGAACGCTTGAATTGTTTTTCTTTTCCTTTGTAAGAAATTTTTCTTTCCACTACCGCTGCTTCCAGCATCAAAACGAGGGGATGGTGGAATATGTGGGTTCTCTTGTGCTGATTTGGCTGCTGATGGCTACAAATTGTGCTCTCGTTGCCTTAGCAATCCAGCTTCTGCTCCTTTTGCAATCCAACACTCGTTGCATCAAAACACACCCCAATCCTTGGTGAGAAGCATCACAGTATACCACAAAATCACCAGTACCCGAAGAAATTGTTAACACTGGTGCGGTAGTTAACCTCTTCTTCAATTCAAGAAAACTGTTTTCACAAGCCTCTGACCAAACAAACGGTGCATTCTTCTGTGTCAATTGAGTTATAGGCTTTGCAATACTCGAGAAATCTTGGATAAACCGTCGATAATACCCTGCAAGACCCATAAAGCTTCGAATTTCTGGTACAGACGTTGGTCCAGGCCAATTAATCACAGCTTCTGTTTTACTTGGATCAAATGAAATACTATCTCCAGAAATAACATGACCAAGAAATACCACTTTTCGCAACCAAAATTCACATTTCGACAGTTTAGCATATAATTTCTCATCTCTTAGAGTTTGTAAAACTGTCCTAAGATGGTTCGTATGATCATGCATATTCTTGAAATAAATCAGAATGTCATCACTAAATATGATAACAAAATCATCAAGATATTTCTGGAATACCCTGTTCATCAAACTCATAAACACTGCCGAAGCATTTGTCAATCCAAATGGCATAACTATGAACTCATAATGACCATACCTTGTTCGAAATGCAGTTTTCGATATATCCTCATCTCTTACTCTCAATTGATGATATCCAGATCGCAAATCAATCTTTGAATATACTGACGAACCCTGCAACTGATCAAATAAATCATATATTCGCGGTAAAGGATATTTATTCTTTACCGTGGCTTTATTAAATTGCCGGTAGTCAATACATAACCTCATTGATACATATTTCTTGCGTACAAATAATACTGGAGCACCCCAAGGAGAAACACTTGGTCTAATGTACCCTTTGGCCAGAAGATCTTCCAGCTGCTCCTTCAATTCCTTCAATTCAATTGGTGCCATTCGGTACGGTGCTTTTGATATCGGTTATGTACATGACATCAATTCAATACTGAAATCTACCTCTCGATATGGAGGCAATCCTGGAATCTCATCAGGAAAGACATCAACAAACTCACAAACTACTGGTATATCAACCAGTTTCGGGCTATTCTTCAACGCATCTACTGCGTAAATCAAGAATCCCTCTGCTCCTTTCTATAATAACTTAGTCATCGATATTACAGAAATCAAAGGAATTCTGGATCGTGATCCCTTACCATAAAATTTCCATTCTTCAATTTTCTTGGGCCTAAATCGAACCACTTTCTGGAAACAATCTACTGTTGCCCTGTACTTGGTTAACATATCTATATCAATAATACAATCGAAATCAGACAACCCAAGCACAATACAATCAATCTCAATCTCATGCCCCTCAAACTGTAGTATACAATTCTTAACAGCTCTTACTGATAACATACCCCTTCCCAGAGGTGAAGAGATTGATACTACCTCGGTCAATGATTCAATGGGCAACGAATGTGTCACCACAAAATGCTCAGAAATAAATGTGTGTGACGTACCAGTATCAATTAGTACATAAGCAGGATAACCACAGAGATAACAATTACCTGCAATAACATCATCAGGGGCTGCCTGTGCTTGCTCTTCAGTCAATGCAAACACTCGTGCTTGCTGTTTAGGAGGTTGACTCACTCCGTGTTGTGTTTGCCTCCACACTTGGTACAGTAATCACCAGATTTCTGTCCAGCTCCCAGTTGTTTGAATTCACTTGAACTGGAGGAGCTACTGGTACCTGAACGCTTGAATTGTTTTTCTTTTCCTTTGAAGAAATTTTTCTTTCCACTACCGCTGCTTCCAGCATCAAAACGAGGGGATGGTGGAATATGTGGGTTCTCTTGTGCTGATTTGGCTGCTGATGGCACAAATTGTGCTCTTCGTTGCCTTAGCAATCCAGCTTCTGCTCCTTTTGCACGATTCAATGCATCGGCAAAAGTATTTGGTCGTCCAGTATTCACCAAAGTGAACACATCGGGATTCAAGCCATTGATAAACTGATCGGCTTGCGCTTCATCACTGATAGCAACGTGTGGAGCAAATTTAAGCAAGCTTGTAAATTTGGCGACATACTCTTCAATATTCAACTGCCCCTGTCTCAAGTTTGCAAACTCTGCTCCTTTATCCTTTCGATAAGAGACTGGGAAAATCTCTGATAGAACGCTGTTTTAAACACTGCCCAAGTGATCACAGTGCCTTGGTTTTCAAGTGCCTTCTTCGTCGCTATCCACCAGCTCTTACCAAGACCATGCAACTGGTGTACTATCAATTTCACCCGACGATCATCGGTATAATCTCTGTTGTCTGCAGCATTTCCAACGTGTTTAATTCCATCCTATTTATAGGAGAATATCTCTGTTGTCTGCAGCATTTCTAACGTGTTTAATTCGAATTCCACGTGCCATGCTGAGTATTTATCTATCAAAATAGGATAAACTCCCACCGCTTCGAAAACCAGCTTCTCTGTTCTCTTCGATAATTAAGCGTTATAGAGTAATTCTTGCGACTGGTACTAACAATTCTCACGACTGGAAGCAGTAGCTATACTCAGTTGCAGTGATATCCAGTCGCAACATAAACCAGCTTTCGCAGTCACAACCAGATTTCCCAGCTGCTGAAATACTCAGTCTCAATACTACCCAGACGTTGCGTTTTCTTAACATCAAAACGACGCCGTCATAATTAATTCATACGACGTCGCAACATACCCACGGCGGTTCCAATCTCTACTGAAAGAACTCATCTGCTGGTCACACTAAAATATTTCATCGACTGGTCCTGCTAATTAATTCAAACGATGTCGTATTATGGTTCATGTTTCATAAGTCAAAACGACGTCGCGTTGCACCCACGACTGGTTAACCAGCAGATACAACAAACCATCGACTGGTTTTAAATCTCTCGACTGGTCGCTGTTTTACAAGACAACGACTGGTTCTCAAATTCCAAAAGCTGGACCACCAGACGTTGCATCAAAACACTGCGTTTCAATATTCACAAAACGGTGTCGCTTCTTGCTAGTCGACTGGTTTCAAAATACAAAAGATGGTACCAGACGTGATATTAAACGCTGCGTTCTAACTAATACGAACGACGTCGCATAGCTGACGTCATCAAATCTGGTTGCTAATTCTCTCGCAAAACCAGCTGCAAGCTACAGTAGAGTTGACTGACGTTGACGTCTGGAAATCAAACTACGTGCGTCGACTGGATCTCTTCGTGCTATCAAAACGATACCGTTTCATCGTATGCTCGCGCCAATTCACGCAACGCACCAGACTTCATCCATAACGGCAGCGTTTCACTTCCAAGTGCTAAGAAATCAACTCAACCTTCAAATCTTAACCAAATTTCACCTGGAAGGATTTTAATTCGAAATATAGCATTTCCAGAAGAAATTCGAGAATCTTCAACCAGACTTCATCAAAATCTATCGTCTGATTTGAATTTACTTAATCAGTACATAATAATCTCGGGCATTACACTATCCTTCAACTTTCTTTTATATTTATTTATAAATTTTTAAAAAGAATAAAATCATCATTAAAATTTTTATTCTAAATTTATTCAATAAATTCAAACACACAAAATTTTTTATCCTATTTTTGGACCAACAATTGGTATCAGAGCAGGTTGTTCTTGAACGAGCACTGATTTTTAAACTCATGTGCTATGTTTTAAATGTTTTAACTGTTTTGAGAAGCTTGTTTATGAAGGCCAGTTGATCTGTTTTAATATAGAACCGATTTTCTCTTGATGAACTGTCACGGGATGCGTGAGTCTCGTGCAGATGCCAATATTCTATTTTATGAAGGCCAGTTGATCTGTTTTAATATAGAACCGATTTTCTCTTGATGAACTGTCACGGGATGCGTGAGTCTCGTGCAGATGCCAATATTCTATTTTCGTTGTGCTGTAAGATCACTTGGAGCAAGGCTCGGTGACAAGCACATGGGACAAAATAGGAGATTGAAAATCTGAGCTTTTCTCTGTTTACTGGTTCTTCATATATAAGTAACTCAGTAGCATATGTTATTTTAAACATTTTTGAATGCTCTGATAGTTTTTCAAATGTTCTGTTATGCGGATTTTCAGCTGATGCTTCAAAATTTTGATTTTAAATGATTTGAGTTTATGTTATAAAAGACAGGGAGAGTGGCGTCGCTGTCTTTGTTAATTTGAGCTATGCATCAGTTTCGGTTTTAAAATCATATAGCTCTTGCATACGGTGCTTCCCAAAATCTTGTTTTGTTTTTCAAATTTAAAACTCCTGCTGTTACGTTGTTTTTGTTGTAACAGTGTAGGGAGAGTTTCTTTTTAAAATTCATGGGAAGGCCCAGATTCGAACTCTTTTTGATTCCCACAAAAAGGGAGAGAATTGTTAGAACATGCATTTGTTGTTTAAAGTTTTGTGTAAATCAAAAAGGGAGAGATTGATGGATCTGTGTCAACAGATCCAGATTGAATTTTGAATTACACAAAACTTATTATTGTGTTACTAACAATTCCACTTAGTGTACAGATTTCAGATCGAAGAAGAAGATGAGCAGTAGCACTAATCTGTCCAGTCGATGGTTCTCAAGATGAAGTTCAGCAGCTGGTTTGGTTTATCTTTTAGACGGCAGCTGGATTAGCAATGGAGACGTCTAAAGTTGAGTCAGCTGTTCGTAATAAGGCGGAGGCCAAGTTGAACCAGCTGGAGCATAGTGAACCAGCTGGAACGATAAGAACCAGCTGCAAGCGCTAAAGAGAAGGTGGACCTGCAGGAACACCAATAAGAGGACCAACTGGAACGGAAGCTAAGAAGAGTCGCAAGTTGGAGCTGGAACGATAAAGACAAGTTGGAGCACTAAAGGAGAAGATGAATCAGCTGGAGCGAAAATTATGAAGTCTACTGAAGAAGTATCGAAGAAGAACAATTCAGCAGTAAGCTACAGTGTTCAGAAGTAGAACAATCAGCTGTTGGATTGAAGCGAAAAGAAATCGAGAATCAGCAGTGATGACGTCAGCACATTTTCTAGAGGAAGCAATGAGCAGCAAGAATGACGTCATCACAATCAGCAGTTGAGAAGATGCGCAAGATCTGGAATCAGCGATGATGACATCAGCAGTGATGTCATCACAATCAGCAGATGAAGAAAGTTTAGCTGGAGCGCTAAGCGAAGATGTATCAGCAGTTGGATCAAGACATAGCGCGAAGAAAAGATGGAATCAGCAGAGAGCTACAGTGCAACCAGCAGATGGTACTTGGAGTTAGCGATAGCAAAACGACGTCGTTTGGATAAGTTGATACGACAGCGTTTTGCCTTCGTAAGATTCAGCAGATGGTTTTGCGCTAAAAACCAGCAGGTACTTCTCTCAAGAGAAACCAGCAGGCAGCTACAGTGCATCCAGACGAGAGCTACAGTGATATAATCAACCAGTCGAGGATGCATAGCAAACGATGTCGTTTGAATAAGTTGATACGACATCGTTTGATCTAACCAGTCGTTGGGAAATCCAGTCGCAAGCATTTCACGACCAACGACTGGACAACCAGCTGCAAGTACATCCAGACGCAATCAACAGTACATTCAGACGAGAGCTACAGTAGACCAGCTGTTGATATGCATCCTGTCGCAAGATGATGTACCAGTCGCAAGCACTTCAAGATCAACGTCTGGACAACCAGTCACAGCAATTAAAAGGAAAACCAGATGCGAAGTGAATTGCAAAGGAGCGACAACCAGACGCAGAAAAGAAACAGCTGTTGCGCGAAGTGTTGTGACAAAGAAAAGACAACAACTGAGCGAACAGCTGTTGAACAACTTGTTGGAGAACATTCAGCCATTCAACGCAATCAACGCTCAAGATGGAAGAATCAATGGCTGAGATTAAGTCGTGCAAATTGACTGGAATTAAGGGAACAAGATTTGTACTATTCTGGGAAATAGTATAATTTATAGAGGAGCGTTGCACGCATTTGGAAAGACGACGATTTAGCCGTAACAAGCGCAGAAGAGATTTGTATTCACTGTCTAATGGCTATATTCAAACAGAGGCTATTTAAGGGAGAAGATTTGTAGGAAGAAGTTTGACGATTGTTGATTGAGCGAAGAGACAAAATTACAGAGGGAAGAACACTGGAAGATGAAGCAGTCGACAATCATTCTAGAGAGGAGCTTATTGTAATGTCGACTGCTGAATCTTCATTAGCTCGTTTAAGAGCATTTCCCTAGTGTGTGAGATGTATTCATTCGAGAGTTGTGCTTACATTGTAAATCTCACACACAGATTCACTCGCACATTTTGTGAGTTGAGCTAAATTGTTTAGCGAGTGAATCAAAACCCAAATGCAAACAGGTCCCGTCCAAGCACGATGACGTTAAACTCTGTGTATGTAGTTAGTCACACAGTTGCGGCTGGTGTGCATTTATGGAGTCTAGGAGTCCATACAAGTGCTGCTTGTGTGGGTGGGTGTTTGCAGATGACCTGTAACCATCAAAGTCTTCTAGTGGAGCCTTCCAAGGTGGAAGAAGGGGAGATGTAGGAAATTGAGGTCCGAACTTCCAGAAACAAATATGCTGCGTATCGTATTTCTTTTATTCATTCAGCACTTGCATTTACTTTAGCATTGCATAACAGATTTCAGCACTGCATTCAGCACTTGCATTTTATTATCAGCACTTACGCATACACAGTTCAGCACTTGAACATACAGTCGAACAGATTTATGTTGTACATAAATTTGTTTGCATCGTTTTAAAATATAAGGATTCAGTTCTCTTCCAAGGTGGAAGAAGGGGAGATGTAGGAAATTGAGGTCCGAACTTCCAGAAACAAATATGCTGCGTATCGTATTTCTTTTATTCATTCAGCACTTGCATTTACTTTAGCATTGCATAACAGATTTCAGCACTGCATTCAGCACTTGCATTTTATTATCAGCACTTACGCATACACAGTTCAGCACTTGAACATACAGTCGAACAGATTTATGTTGTACATAAATTTGTTTGCATCGTTTTAAAATATAAGGATTCAGTTCTGGTGTTTCCGCATGATTTTAATTTCATACCAGATCTGTCTCCGATGCTCTTGTGATTTTAAATGTTCAAGAACCTTGAGCTATTGCAGCTCCATAGCAGCGCGCAAAATTTTCTGATGTCTTTTAACAACAACGCCTGCTATCTTTCCTTTGTAAACAGGGACCCAACAAGACTTTTCTTCACTTTTGACACGTGAGCACTGTACTTTGAGAAAACAATACGAGCAAGTTGATTTGAATACTAAAAGGTGTTTGTCATATAACATTGTATTCAAATCACTTTGCTCGTAGATTTGATAGTATCTGTCATGCTATCTGAGCTGGTTTGACCTTAACCAGCTTGCCAGCTTTTCTCCATTCTGATTTTCACTGAGCTGGTCTTATCTTCGAGCTGGTTGCTTCATCGAGCTGTTCAACGCTCTATTCTTCTCCTCTCGTTTGCAACCGCTCTTGAGCTGTTCTTCATCATCTTCAGATCTTCGAGTTCCTCTATCTAGCAAGTTCTTTTCCATTTTATGATTGTTCATGACTTTGCTAGATAGAGTCCCTCCTTGCTTGATCTGCTCTCGAGAAACCTATCCAGCTGGTTTGACCTTAACCAGCTGGTCTCTAACCTGTCCTCTATATCTGGGTAGATTATTCATTTGAGCTGTTCTCCAAGCTGGTCTGCTTCAGAGTTCTTCTGGATGAATGCTGATGTAACGCATAGAAATTCCTGACTACGTAGAAATGAGTGCATGACTAGGGGAAAAATATTTTTAGATGTTTACATGCCATTTTATATTATTTATTTATGATTTTATGTCGCATGATATGCATGTGCTATTTTTCAGTCTGCTTGAGTTACGACGCGTGGACGAGATTAGGGCCGACCGAAATGAAAATGATTTTAGATTTTTAAGTTATGGGATTTTTAAAATGAAATTACTTTATTTTAAGCAACAATTTCTGAAAATTTGAGTTTTTATGATTATTTTGGAGGGGAACCCGTTTTTCGCCTATATAGACTGTTTTATTGAGTTTTAAGGTGTTTTAAAATATGAGAGGCCTAGATTTCGAAAATATTTAATCCTTAAAGCCCCATGATGAGTTTTAAGTTCCTTTTAAATTAATTAGAGGGGCAAGCCTGTCCTTTTCTCCCCTTTTTCTTAATTAAACCCGTAGGGGTCAATTCTGTCACACAGTAGTTTTCATAACCCACAATTTACAACTAAACCTAGCCTCCTCATCAGTCACCAGCCGTCCCTCTCCACTCCCCATAACACAACTTCCGAAAATATTCAGCCATTGGAGAATCTTGGTGATCCAAAACCGGTTGCACCCCGATCTCGTGTCTACAACGTCGGTACCTCGTGGATTCTCCTCTATTACAAACCAGACATGTGATATCAATTCTTTTTCTCGTCATTTAAACCATATTACACTGTTTTAATGAAATTATGCATGAAATTGATGTTTTATTTCAGATCTATGCATCCATAATTGAATTCATGCATCATGTGTATTTTGCCTTGCATGTTCTCTCGACTTTGGCTTATGTTCTTCGGATTTTGAGAGGTCCAGGGGCCACGGCTCATGGTTAGGAAGTCGAGTGTAGGTCTTAAGGTGGGCTACGAGTGGTCCAAATATTGGAGATCATGGCCGAACCATCGGCTTCATGCGAAACACCTTCTGCTGCGTGTTTCTGTGCCGCGCGATGCGCCTCCGTTTCGTGACTCGTGCTCTCTCGTGCGACCACGGTTAGGGCCATGGCTG
>KV018479.1:21795-36073 GCA_001598015.1 Dorcoceras hygrometricum
TGCAGCAGGCAGTGAGAGGAGAAGCACATCCACAGACAGCTCGTGTGGAAGTGTGATATCAAGGCCCGACAGCTTTTCAACGAGCCCAATCATGCGAACCCCATGCTCGCGGACCGAAGTCCCATCGCGCATGTGGCTCGTCATCAGCTCCTTGACAGCCGTGAACCTCTCATGTCGAGATTCTCCCCATACAGTTCTTTGAGATGAAAAAGTATGTCAGCAGCATACTTTGTCTTCTCAAAGCTCCGTTGCATTTCGTTAGAAATCGATGTCATCACATAGCATCGAGTCTTAAGCTCGTCGTCCCACCATTGCTGAAGCGTCACCAGCTCCTCAGGGCTGATATCGTGAACCTCTCATGTCGAGAGTTCTCCCCATATAGTTCTTTGAGATGAAAAAGTATGTCAGCAGCATACTTTGTCTTCTCAAAGCTCCGTTGCATTTCGTTAGAAATCGATGTCATCACATAGCATCGAGTCTTAAGCTCGTCGTCCCACCATTGCTGAAGCGTCACCAGCTCCTCAGGGCTGATATCGGCAGGGGCTTCCTTCAGAGGGCTCTTCTCTATCGTATAAAGAAGTTTCTCCGAAGCCAACACAATGTTGAGATTTCGAAGTCAGTCTTGGTAGTTCAAACCGGTGAACTTGTTGCTATCCAGTATAGCAGCAAGTGGATTTTTGATCGAAGACATTATAAATGCAGTTATACTGAAAAGAAAAACAGACATGCATTACTAACTATATATGAAAAACGCTAAGACATAAAACAAGGTCGTTAAGTTCTATGAATTACCCTCCCACTATTTTAACGATTTCACCACCCTCTAATGAAATCGAGAAAGCAAGTTTCTTTAGTGGGTACACGGAGCCCAATCAAGCGATCATGGTCCCGAATAATATCAGCCAACCACGACCCCAAATGGTAGTTTCCGATTGCAGCCGGTGCAACCTCCATGTATTCACCTCACGTCCAGTAAGGGCCCAATAATATGACGCCGTTTACTATCACGTGTCAAGATGACCCATCAATGTTGAGTCGTGAAGGACGGTCCCCTTAACGTCCCCAATAATATGAGCCAACGTTAAAGGGAGTTCCAACCGACTCACAACAATTGTCAATGGCGTGGACAGCTTTCCGGCATACATAGCCCCCTCAATAATATGAGTCGGGCCATGTATACGGGTAGCATCGGCGTACACCCATTGTTGATGGAAGGTAGGGATAATTTAAACAGATTTAAATTCCCTTTAGCTTATCAAATAAACTTTTAATCTTGATATTAGTTTCAAATCGTATTTAAAACGAGGTATTTTATTTTTGAAAATTTGGTCTCATGCAATAATTTTAAATCAAATTTAAAACATGCGGATTCAACATATATATCAAATATATAAATAACTTTGGGATGATCGATCGCGAGAGCTATGCGGTCCGTGGTTGCCAATCACGGACCTGGGTCCAATCCTAGGTGAAATGCAATATGCAATGCAATCTTATTACAATTGCTTCCGGTTTTAAAGATCTTCGGTCTTCAATATCTTTGATCGTCATGGGCCCACCATCTTCAAATGTCCTCCCACTAAGTCTAGTAATTTACAATTAAATTGCCATGACAAGTAAGGGATACAAATTTTAAGGGGTGGAAACGGGCCACAAACAGGCCCACTTTGATAAATGATAATCAACAATATTAAATACAACCGAAATCGCAAAACCTAAAGCATACACCTAACACATTGGGCACGGCTCTCGATCATCCCAAACATGCAATCAATCTAACTAACTTGCATAAATTAAATAATCAAATTATTTACCACAAAATCATATTTTAACCGTAAAATCGCATTTTATAATAAAATCGCATTTTGTCGATAAAATCAAATTTTAATCAACAAAATCATATTTTAATTATAAAATCATATTTCACAATTAAAATCATATTTTGCAATTTAATTGCATCAAATTGGGGGTCGATAAAATCAAATTTTAATCAACAAAATCATATTTTAATTATAAAATCATATTTCACAATTAAAATCATATTTTGCAATTTAATTGCATCAAATTGGGCTTCAAACAATTTCAGGCCCAAAAATCTCAAAATTTCAAAATCGACCAAAATCGGCCCGATATCGAATATCGGCCCGAAAACTTCATGGGCTGCCCGGGACAGGCCCGAACAAAACCTAGAAGGAAAGTAGTCGTCGCAACGCTGCCATAGACGTCGCCGGACGGCGGTCGCCGCCACATAGCGCGCGGCACAAGGCCGCGCGCTGCCGAGCCAAGCGCGGCGCATGTAGCGCCCAGCCACCGCGCGAAGAGCGGCCATGATGTTGCGCAACCAGTGCGCATCACCCCGCCCATCCAGCGGGCGAGATCAGCAGCAGCGGCCGGCCTCCAATCATGAAGCGGCGCCCATGCAATCGGCGTGACGCAGCGGCCATCACGCGCGATCTCCGCACAACCTGGTGCGCGAGACCAGCGGCCATCGACCGCCTATCGACCGCGCAGCCGCGCGAGAAGCAGTGCGCATGTCTCGACCACCATGCGCGGCCAGCGCGCATGGCATCGCGCGGTGGGGCGCCGCCATGCGCGGCGGCGCCGAGGCCAATCTCCAAAAAAAATTTTGTTTTTGTTGATACGAATTCGAGAGTTGATACAATTATGGCAACAATGTATTGAAGGATCCGAGCATATGCTCTGATACCACTGTTGGCATACGGTGGCGGATCCGGATCCCACTTCCCGGGGCGCAGCGGAAGAACAAAAATTTTGCCCGGAAAGTGTTCAATACATTTATACAAATCAACAAACCATTCATAGGGGGTTATTTGATTGTTACCTTGTTGGCGTCTAGGTGCCTGGCTCAGACCAGTTTCACGAGGAAACCGGCACTTCAAACTGTAGGCGGCGGTAGATCCTCCAATCCGGTCCACGACCGGAATCGATCTTCCTCCGTCAATCCGCACTAGAAGATATGACGGATTTTACGCGGACGGAATCACCTCAGCACGACGACCGGAGCAAGTCCGATCAACGGGGCGGCGGCGCGTGGTGGCGCGACGGAGGCGCGTGGCCGTGAGGTTTGTGGAGAGGGGAGGGGCGGTCGACTTCAAGTTGTGTGTTGTGTAATGATTAAGTCCTAACCAATTTAATTAATAAAGATGGTAGATGGGCTTGAACCGGCCCATTGGACTTGGGTCAGGCCCAAGTCCTATATGAACATTCGGTTCATTTAAATCACCACGGTTCCATCATAACTTCGATCGACGATCAGATCGGACCGATCGACTCAGTTTCCAAAACTGAACATTATGATGCGAAAAACAATTTTTCAGATACCTAGTCCAAAATGACAGTTTTGCCCCTCAACAGCGGAAAATCGCGATTTGACCCCTGTTGACTTTTAGGAAGTCACACTCCCTAAAATCCTCTTCTTATGCTCAACACATTGAGCTCAGTTTCCGTGCGAGAATCACGTCTTGGAGATCGAATAGTGACATCGCGAGTGTAACTAGGTAAACTCATTTACCTAAAACACTTCTAGTACTCTGGCCAGAGATTTATACACTATTATCCCCTCAGATAGCATAGGATATCCACGCATGAGAGCGAGCGGTGAATCCTCGACAACGAAGCATCGACTCCTACACGCATCGGGATCTCACCCAATCCTGCCGCCTAATGATCCCAAGTGAGTCGGCAGACGGGTCAAAGTGAGACGCCTATCATGTAGAGTCTCAATGATGTTTCGAGTCGTGAGGACTAATTAGTACAACCAAGACCTCGGACATATCCACTCGATAAATGGTAACCACTTGGAAAGTCCGAACGAGGGTAGTTCGATAGATCACCAGGTCACTATCTATCTGCATGCTCAGAACATCACAATGTTCCCTACCAATGAAACACAGTACTTCGCATCGCAGATACTAGTCTCAATCTCGGGCGGCCTTATCCTCATTTTGACGGCCCAATCGACTAGGAACGTATTCAGAATGCACAGTGACTGTTAGATGTGTTTCATGATAGCCGTCATACCCACTATCACATCTAACATACACTATGGTGCATTCTAGGTCTTTATCCAACACTATTATTAATATTATAGTCATAATAAAAATAAAGAACGCCATGAATAAATGCGAATATCATATATAAAGATCGTTTCATACAAGAGTCTATAAACCCACACGCCACAAGTTGGCTAGTTGGGCATCTACTCTAACACAAGGTATTTGTAGGTGTAGAAACAGGGAGTTCAAAGATCAGCCGTTACAGACATAAATTCCTGCTTTGATGGCCATTAATCTGACTGTTACAAGGGCATTGAATCTCTCTAAATCGACAGTTACGATTGTTAATGGTTGGCTTTCCAAATGCAATCTGATTTATAACGTGTGTAGCAGTTCTGCTGCAGTTCGTGAGCAGATCCGTATGTGTGATCTGTGTGCATGATCTGTCCTGGGTATGCTGAAAGCTGATCCTAAATCTGTAATCTGTTAGGGAGCTTTGGTTGTTCCAATATACTGTCAGCTCTGGCGAGAGCTATTTGCATGTTGTAAGCTGCTCAGTTCACACGAAAGTTGGCCTACACTGCGTGATTGGTTCTGTCCGTCGTGAGCTGAGTTGACTTTACCAAAGTCGAGTTGACCATGCGTGATCTGTTCTGTCCACCGTGAGCTGAGTTGACTTTACCAAAGCTGAGTTGACCATCGAAATTTAATTTATTTTTATTTGTTTTTTCGTGGGCTGAATTTCCGAGAGCTAAATTTCTGGGTTTTCACATGTTTGGTCAAATAAAGTCAACTAAGATCGGACAATCAGATCGCGAGCAGACCGGAAAATGAAATCAGATCGCGAGCGGACTGGACAATAAAATCAAATCGCAAACGAGCTGGATGAAATCAGATCGCAGCTTAAAAATCAGCTCGAGAGAAATAAGCAGATCACAAACTTATCTCAATAATAACTAATAGCTTGGAAGATTTCCTTAATCTGAAATAATCTAAAATATCTAAGGAAAATTCTAGAAATAACAGCACGTAAGCTGCTTGTAAGCTGCTTGAAGAACATCACAGAAAACTCATGAAGAAACGGGAATGAATATCGTAAAACATTTTCTAACAAATCTTTTCCGAATCAAAACTTTAGCAAACCAATACTTTCTCTAGAAAACATCATAAACTCAACTTTGTTTGAAAAACTTCAAAGAAAACGTTTCTCAAACCTTTAAATTCATAGAAACAATCAAGAAGAATCAATATATGCTTTCAAAAGTGCAGCAAGAAATAGAGTTTACTTGCCTTAACAATGACGACGATTAACAGAGACTTATCCGGCTCGATACACAAACATGATTGGTCCCTTTGAAAAGTTTAAAACTTTGGTTGGCTTCTTGTTTACGGAACCGCTTCAAAAGTTCTCCTCTACGTGAAGTTTTTGTGAATGAGGATGCATGATGCATATGAAAGTATTTATATGAAAATTCCTAAGTCACGCTGAGTGAAAACACATTTCTATTAAAGTGCTACTATTCTAGAAAAAAGTACTACTCTGTTTTTAAAACAAATAAAAATGCATATCGAACCAATTTGGTTAAAAATGAGACGACCCGGCTTACCTTATACTACCAGACAACTCTCGAACCGTGCCCTTAGTCTGAAATAGAATCAGCACAGATGAAAGCTGATTGACAATAGTATTAAAAAGAGATCCCTTAAAACTTTAAAGTTTATATTTGTGGATTTATGGATTTTTGGGCGTTATAAGAGAGATGGAGCGAGCAAATTCTAGGAGCTAGGATCAATGCTATTCTACCTGTGATCCGTTGAATTCATAATTTCAAAATAATACGTCAAAACAATTCAATAATTTACCAAAAAATATTTTTATTTGAGTTTAAAAATTGTTGATTAAGTTTAAAAACTCCATGCATGCACCGCTAAACTACTTATTACAATCACAATTCATCAATAATCATAACTCATATTGACATATCTAGTTTTCAAATTAGTTTGAAACTTTAATAATAATATCTATCAAATTATACACACGAAAAAGTTTATTATGAACGTTCAACATCATATCCAGATCTAATAAAATCTCTATTCGGTTTAAAACCTCAACCCCATGCTTCGGCTAAAATAATTGGTTTGATTGATACAACGTCGGTCATTGTTCATGCATACACTTCTGGTTGACTCAAATTGTAGTTCAAACTTTATTTATAAACCATTAATATCAAGTTTAATAAATTATTATGTTTAGTATAAATGCTCGAGTTCTGATACATATTATTTTCTTATAACTAACGGATCACCGGAGTGATTTGTATAATCGTTCACCATATATTGCAATATTAGTTTCGACTTAAAGCACCATATATTGCAATATTAGTTTCGACTTAAAGCACTGTGACCATTATTTAAAATCTAATACCCAAAGCAATACATAAACGATTTTACTATAAACACATGTTCATCTGAATTTAGCAAAACCCTAGATTAGCTTTGAAAACTCTGCTCCAACGTAGAGATTTAAGACAAATTTATTTTAGGGTTGGACTAACCTACTTATAATCCATTAGTTTTTATTAGAAAAAAGAATCTTATATAAAACACACATTATAATGAGTAGGAGTCACGGAAGGGCTAAAGCCCGCTTCCTCCCTCAGCTCCACACTTTGACAAAACTTGTCGATCGTTACTCAAATAACATATTTGGTTGATTCAAATTATATCATAGTTCCAAAATGTAATATATTATACAAGTGAAAAAAAGTTTGTCATGGAATCCAATACTGATAAATATATTATTTTATTAAATAAGGGTTATACTCGAGTAACATCATCGAGTTCTCTTAGTAAATCGCAAAAGGTTATTGAGTTTTACCATTACTAATTATTTCAAAAACCTAATATGACAATAATGATCTTTTTTATCATAAAAAGTTATATATCCATAAATATAAAACCCGATAGGAAGTTTAAAAAACCCTATTCAATGCTCCAACTAAATCGTCTTAATTGATGTATTGATCCAATGTCAACAACTACTTATCTCAATACATCCGAGTTGAAATTCAAATAATAGTTTTGATACTTTATAATATAGGGTCATTAATATCATATCACACACCATGAAAAAGAGATTGAGCGGTAGTTCGAGCCCATAAATCGCGATATCGGTCCAAGCCCCACTCCCTCGCATGGTGGCTGCTACACTACACCAGCCTTTTAGGAGTGCTAAAAAGTAAAGAAAAGGCAACCCCAAAGCAATTTCATATGACCCCACGGCTCCAAATTCACGTGTTCTCCAATTCGTTGCCGCGTTTCGGTGTTTGACTCCTGCAACCATTCGCCCCACATGTAGGCAGTGCTCTTAAATCCGACACTTGATGGGCTGCGAGTGGGTGCCCTCCCCGTTTCTAAAGTATAAAATCCACTTCTCGCCGAAATTAATTGTTTATTGATTTTGGGTAATTCAACTTCTCGCCGAAATTAACAGCGATATTTAATTATTTTCCCCTCATTCGTTGTACAGATGAAAACTTGAAAAGAGACTGGGCACATCCCTAACCCTTCTGGCCTTTTGCAAATCTTTGCATCTGCACCGTCTTTTGTCGTTCTTTATCGAGTTGGGTGTCTGGTTTTTGGCCGAGGGACGTGCCGTGATCGATGATCTTTTGTGGGTTCAGCTGGAAGTGGTTTTCTTGGCTGTGACTTCTGGGTTTTTTTTAGGTTTTTATGGAGAACATAGAGACCTTGTTAGCTGCGGTAGCTCAGACTCAGGGATTCAGCGACGATGAGGATGATGTCTCCGTTGGACGTAAGGGAGGGGTGGAGGGTTCGGTGTCTTTGCCGGAGATTCGGCGAGATGCGGGTTCGTCTCAGTTGACTGATGTACCGCCGGCGGTGGGTGGAGGTTCGGAGGCGTCTGCGGTGGTGAATCAGGTACCGACGTCGGAAATTCAGGTTGTTCCGACGACGGGGGTGGTGATCGGTGCCGGAGATAGGAGGAAAAGAGGGCGGCCACCGAAGGGACAGCTGGTGGAGAAGCCTCCTCCTCCTAAGCGGAGGAAGCAGGAGGATGAAGAGGAAGATGTGTGCTTCATTTGCTTCGACGGAGGCTCTCTCGTTCTTTGCGATCGCAAGTGAGTTTCATTATCATGTGCACATTTAAGCGATTTTGGAAATATGACCTTTTCTTTTCTTGATTGAAGATAATGTGTCTTCCCTATCGTCTTTTTTTATCATGGAAAAAAATTTTCTTTTAGATTTTTGCTGTCTATTGCAATGAATCTCTATTTCACTACACAGGGGCTGTCCGAAAGCATATCACCCGGCATGCATTAAGAGGGAGGAAGCTTTTTTCCGCTCGAAGGCCAAGTGGAATTGTGGTATGTCTCTATCCCTCATCTCGTCTGTCCTTGTTTTTTGTTGATGTCACAATTCTGTTGAAATCACAGTTTTGGAGTTTATTTTGCAGCCTGGTTATTCACATTCAGTTGCATTTCTCCTTCCCTTGCCACTTGAAATCTTGCATATATAAGTTTTTGTAAATTTTATTCTCGAATCCTGATGAAAACGCTTAAAAATGGAACATGAAGTCTATCTATGTTCTTATGGTGCTCATATTTTCAGGTTGGCACATATGTAGCACATGTCAGAAGTCTTCTCATTACATGTGCTACACTTGCACATATTCTTTATGCAAGGGATGTGCCAAGGACACAGACTACTTGTGCGTCAGAGGGAACAAGGGTTTCTGCACGATTTGCCTGAAGATGATCATGCTGATCGAGAACAAAGACCACGCAAATGAAGACGCGGTATGTGCAGTTTTCATTTGAATACTATCAAGTTTCAACGATTACTTCTCCTCATTCTCCGAGCTTTTATTTTGCATCCCAATTCCCTGTGCTGCTATTGTGCAAGTTTATAGTAATTTCTTTTATATTAATATTTATAAATCATGGATATGCCGTTGGCACCATGTTTTCATATTGTCTTCGTTCGCATTTAGGAGTTTAAGAGAGTGTTTCTTTTAGTGGTTTTTTTCTCATTAGACTAAATTGATTGCATCTCCTGTACTTGTGGTTCCGTTTGCCATGGTTTTCACATGCAAAAAATATGAATATTTTGTAAACTGAGTCTCTGGAAAAACAGAATGGACCTTGCTTAACTTTGTCGCTGTGAAAAATTTCGTACATGTGTGTGCTTATGATTGATCCACATTCTGTGATTATGAACATGCTAACTCTCTCCTCATAGTTGACCTTGTGCAGCATGTCAAGAAAATAGTAAGCCCCATATTGCAGACAAAGATTGCCAGTTCTAGAAAGTAATAACACAATAAACGCCTTCACCATATGTATTTTCTAGCGACGGAATGGTTCAGAAACTATTTGTTGCTAGAGTTGCATTAATCTCTTTAATTATACTTGTTAAAGGGCTTTTTGTCTCATGCTATTAGTTGCATTTTTTAAACTTACAACATTGGGAATATAGAGATTGAGGTAATTGAAGAGTTGTAACAATACGAAAGTATTTATGAGATCATGGATGGTTAGCATGCAGACGAGGCCATGTATTGATGGTTCGCATGCAGACAGGTTCTTGCATATTGTATATTGTCTTATTTAAAATGGTTTGATATTGTCCAATGGCTTTAATTATCGCTGGCATGCATGTGGACTTAAACTAAGTTGCTAAATGAAGGTCCAAGTAGATTTTGATGATTACTGATGTTTTTCCTGCCACAGGCTACTTTTTTTGTAGTACGAGCATATATAATTTATGTATTTATCGTGCCTATCCACTGTGACAGATTTTCAGATTCAAGCTTTTGGAGTATTCAGTTTACAGCATATTTTTTTTTTGGTCATTGAGATTGGCTAGAGATCATCATAACATCCTTTTGTTGGATGACGGCGGCAGTGTTTTTATCCTTTCATGTTCATTTATTGTAGATTCACAAAATGTATATAATTACTTTCTGGTAATGTGATCAAGAGAGAGGAGAGTGCATGGCTGAAGACTATTTTTCCTAACTGGTTAACTTGATCATCTCTCCTTACCTAGTTAGTACTGTTTGACTTTTATGTTTCACATGCAAAATACAAAATCCTTTTCAAGTGTCTGCATGGAGAAAATGACCTAACCTCATAACTATTTTACACTGAGGATAATGTTATCTAAAATTGTTGACATATCTGGTTGCATTGATTGTGCTTTATAACTAAAAGGGGCTTAGTCTCCTTCGGAGAGTGAGGTTAAGTATGTCATAGCATTGCATGGCAAGGAAAAAGCAAGACTCGACGCAAATAAAGCGTGTCATTCAGTTTTTAAGGCTAATAAAACTTGTATTCGGTTCCAAAGGACCTGTAACCAAATACAATTTATCACTAGAGTTGCAGAGTTGCAGTAAATGTTATCTATACGTGTTAAAGTATTCATCACATGCTAGTTGTAGAAATAGGATCTGTTGTATTAATTGGTTTTTCCATATCTAGAATATGGAGATTGAGCTGGTTTTGGAGTTATATAAATGTAACCTCTTTGGATGGAGAACATGCTATAATTAATGTATCTTGGAGAATCAGCTCACTGACAAGATTATGTGTCTGTTACAATTTGGGACTAGGGCATTAAATATAACTAGCATGCCTGTGGACGCATTTGAAGCTTAAGCTTATGCTAAACCTTCTGAAATTAATATATACAGGTACAAGTGGATTTTGATGACAAAACTAGCTGGGAGTATCTCTTCAAGGTGTACTGGACGTGCTTGAAAGACAAGTTATCGCTAACATGGAGTGAACTCGCACAAGCTAGAAGCCCTTGGACAGGTGCACATGCAGTGGCTTCCAAGCCTCAAGTGATTAATATTCATGATCCTTCCCGTGATGGAATTGCTTTATCCTACATGGGTTCTGTACATTCGGAATTGCGAAATCCCCATGAAGAGATGAGATTATTGCAGAATAATCAGTTAAGCATGGCCACATCAAGTATCCATAACCAAGTGGAAAAAAGTATTAGTTATGAGAGGGAAAGTGTTGTAGGTACTGGAAAGCATAGCGTGAGTAATGACAGAGACAAGCCAGGATTTGACAAAAACACCGACAAATCAAGTACTGTCGAGGTTTCTGTTTCTGAGTTTGCCACTGATCAGGTGGTGATGGAGAAAAATAGAAACAATCATGGCAATGGCAAAGATACGGATAACCTGGACATTGGAAAAGAAGCAGGCAAGCAAAGACACAAAGGTATAGACAAATCGGAAATTGTGGGAAAAACTGAATGGGCATCTAGATATCTCTTGGAGTTTGTGGGGCACATGAAAAATGGTGATATATCTCCTCTGTCGCAGTTCGATGTCCAGACGCTGTTACTTGACTATGTTAAGAGAAACAACCTTCGGGATCCTCGTCAGAAAAGCCAAATCATTTGTGATCACAGGCTCAAAAATTTATTTGGAAAGCCTCGTGTTGGTCACATTGAAATGCTAAAGCTTCTTGAATTTCACTTTCTTATGAAGGAGAATTGTCCAAGTTCCTTTATTCCAGCCGGATTTGTTTGTTCTACTGCATGTGATGTCGAGGTTGATGGAAACAATGATAGTTCATTGACTACAACTAACAGTAAAAGGCAAAAAACCCGTAAAAAGAGTGAGGATGGAGCACCGCAAAATAAGCTGCATGAATATGCTGCAGTTGACATTCACAACATGAACTTGATCTGTTTACGACGTAATTTACTGGAGATTCTAATTGAAGATAAGGATAACTTCCATGATAAGGTCGTTGGCACAGTTGTGAGAATTAGAATATCGCCTTATGATCAGAAGCAAGATATTTACAGGCTCGTCCAAGTTGTAGGTATGAATGAATACCAATCGATTCCATGCTTTGGCCTGTCCCTTTTCTGTTTCAATGAGCGTTTTTTTAACATCTGAGATGCACATAAATATTTTCTTATCTGCTTGTATTTATCATTCGAGTTCAGGTACTAGTAAGGTGGCTGAACCATATAAAATTGGTGAAAAAACAACAGATGTCATGCTTGAAGTTTTAAATTTAAACAAGAAAGAGGTTGTATCACTGGATGCAATTTCAAATTCAGCTGCCACTGAGGTAACTTGAGACACTGTATCCAGGAACTTCTCAATTATCTTAGGCTACTTTTGTACTTAAGCTGCTTCAGAGATCTGACTTTCAATTCATTTGCAAGATCCTTTTCAATATAAAAGTCATAGTAGCGTGCGAATCAGGGTAATTAATTTTTCTGGATTCCTATTGATTTTAAAAGGACTTTGTGTCGCCCATTGTTAATGATACTGATACAAAATTGCTTTTAGTTTCTTTTGTAATAAATCAGCTTAGTAGATATTTCTTAATCTTGCTGGGAAAACTGTACCAATCTCTTTTATTCGTGACTCACAGTGTTCGTGAATATGTTAATATCTCGTGTATTACTTACATCTCTCTTAATTATACTGACATTCTACGTAAAAAGTCACCACTATGATCGTCTTCCAGATTTAAATTGTGTAGGCAATGAATATGTTGATGACAGCATCCTCTTATACTTTGTGATGCAACCTATATGTCTGTAGGCACTGCCTGATCGGCTTATTTCTTTTAGCCGTCAAGACTTTTGAATTGTGCTTCCATAGTTATATCCCTGTTAAAATGTTCTGCGCTTCAGTTTCATAGTTTTCTTTTGTGGAATTCAGGATGAATGCAGACGGTTACGGCAAAGTATTAGATGTGGACTTGTGAAACAGTTCACTGTCGTAAGTGTAGTTCCTGGTATTGTTTAGAATTTGTCCTAAAACGGCATATATCTTTGGTTTCTGATAATTATTTGACTGTAGGGTGAGGTGCAAAAGAAAGCAATGGAACTCCAACCAGTCAGGCTCAATGACGTATGTCTATATATATTTTGCCTGACTTGAATTTGGTGCACAATCGTTTGTGATTTTCTCAAAACTTGAGTTTTCGCCTTTAAAAGAAGAAAACAACAACCTTTTTACTTTCATTTCCAGAGTTCCTTGGTTTGAATAGTAATGGTTGTTCTGGTTTTGATCAATATGTAGTTGCTGGAGGCTGAAATATTGCGGTTAAATCATCTTCGAGATCGAGCGAGCGAGAAGGGGCATAAAAAGGAATATCCTTTTTTTAGTATTTTCCACTAGAATTTGTGGTTGGCAAAGGTACAAAGTCCTGTTATACTGGATGAGCCACCTGAAAATTTTTCTTTTTGTTTATTCTCTATGCGAATTATTATATCCCCTGTTTAACCTTAATTGTGAAATGATATAGTCCCTGCTAGCCATTATTATGATTATGAAGTTTTGGTGGGACTCGGTGTTTTCAGCAGCGTGAACTCTGTGTCCGTGTTTTATGTTTACCAAATTATACCATGTTTGCGCCTCATATTTGGTTGCCTCCTCCTAAGTTCTGTCCTTAAGGAAATGAATGTGGTACGACTGAAGATTGTGGTGGTTGAAGTTCTTTCACTACCTGATATAACAAAATTAGATTGGAATTTGTTCCTCTCTTCATTATTTTTCTCTTTGTATATTGAGTGAATATGATGACATCTAGTGTATTTTTGAGGAGTCCCTTGACTATTTTTACGCTCAGAGAATATGTTCGCAAACTACAGCTGCTAAAGTCACCTGAGGAGCGGCAGCGCAGAATTGCTGAAATCCCAGTTGTACATGATGATCCAAAAATGAGTCCCGCATATGAATCAGAAGAAGACGTCAGAAGTGCTGATAACCCTAGAAAAGGTAATTTCTCTATGGTTCTGCTTGTGGAGTTGGAAGTGTCTTTCTGCAAATTTTTATTAAATCTTGTGGAGGATATCAATTTTTCCGAAAGCACAAACTCATGGAGATGACCATAAGATGCCATCTCACTTAGTTGAAAATTGAAGAATAGATTTGCTATTAAGGCACATAAATGCACATTTAGTTGGAAATTAGGCAACAAAATCCTTTAAAATCAATTCACTGAATATGCGTTTGAAATAATTGGGGTTATTGAAGTTTTGACCCCCCCCCCTGTGGAGGATATCAATTTTTCCGAAAGCACAAACTCATGGAGATGACCATAAGATGCCATCTCACTTAGTTGAAAATTGAAGAATAGATTTGCTATTAAGGCACATAAATGCACATTTAGTTGGAAATTAGGCAACAAAATCCTTTAAAATCAATTCACTGAATATGCGTTTGAAATAATTGGGGTTATTGAAGTTTTGAC
>KV018479.1:38813-54578 GCA_001598015.1 Dorcoceras hygrometricum
CCCCTCTCTTGCTTGCCATCCTAGAAACCATTTATTTTTAGCACTTGAATTCAAGGGAGGATGGCCCACAAGAGAAACACTTTGTATTTAACCCACACTGATCATATCATGCAGATGAAACGAAGCCAAAATCCTCTGTATTCCCCTCTCCTTGCTTGCCATCCTAGAAACCATTTATTTTTAGCACTTGAATTCAAGGGAGGTTGGCCCACAAGAGAAACACTTTGTATTTAACCCACACTGATCATATCATGCAGATGAAACGAAGCCAAAATCCTCTGTATTTACCGGAACTGGAAGGAACACTATGTCTCCTGATAAGGAAGGTGAGTGTAAAGATTATAGATTGATAGGTTATTGAATTTCTCATTCAATCCTGGTAAATTTAATCTGAAATTTTTTTGGTACATCTTCCCCAGGGAAAAGAGAGGGGTCTATCCAGGCGCAGAATAAAGTGATAGAGAGAGTAGATGCTAGTGGATCGATTAGTTCAGATGTACACATAAATCAAGCCAATGTTTCTAATCCCACAACAATTGGTATGGATGTGCAAGCCATGCTTAGGTCTGTTGGATTAGAAACTTCTACTGCCAGTCAATCTGTGGGAAACTCGCCAACTACTAGTAATATTGAAACAGAGAAATTGTGGCATTATCGTGATCCTAATGGTAAAATTCAAGGACCATTTGCCATGTTGCAGCTGCGGAAGTGGAATACAACTGGTTTATTTCCACAAGATATGAGGATATGGACAAATCACGAGCAATATGACTCATTACTTCTTACCGATGCTTTGAGCAGGCAATTCCATGGAGCATCAGACCTTCCGTATAACCTTTTGACAGGGTTGCCGGATCTGGGGGCTACTGGGGGAGACCGAGGTGTAAATGGGACTGTTGGTGATAGTAACCAAATTGAGATGGCTTTGTATGAAAAATCAAATGTTTTGTCTGGAAACAGCATCAGATTTGTAAGGGCTGATGACTCTGGTACCTCCCATCCGCAAGCTTGGGATTTTCTCAAGGACAATAATTCTAGTGCGGATAATGTACAAGTACGCAGTTCTCATCCATCATATGCATCTCTTCCAGACCGAAGCAAAGATCCACACAATGGGGAAAATGCTTCAAGTGGGCTAAACCAAAACCAGTTAACAAATGCTCTCGAGTTTCAAAATCAGTCTAACAACAGGTGCCAAGCTGACCAGTCTTCTGAAGAAAACATAAGAACTCTGCCTGTTGATTTGAGCTCGGTGGAATTCGAATCCACCTCTGCCCCTGTATCCAAATCAACGGAGTCATTCAAACAGGATCGGAGTAAAAATGTACCGAATCTGCCTTGTGCTGCACCAAAGACCACTGAAAAGCTTGTGGTAGTTGAGACTGCTGAAGAGCAACAAGCTGTATCTTTAGATGTTCCCATGCAAAACCCTGGTATCCTTGAGCTATTAAGTCCTGTGCCAAGGCCTAACAATGAAGATCAGGGGGATCAGGCTACCGAAACCAAGCAATATGATTTTATAAATTTTATAGTGCCAAATGCAGGCCCTAGCTGGAGCAATTCTTCAGGTCCAGGGGTGGCTAATTTGCAGCTTCCTGAAGTAGCTGATGAATGGTGTGGATATTCCCCTACACCGGCAAAACCAGCTGGCCAGGAATGGCACTCTGGTTTCCTCTCTCCATCTTCATTGAAACCGCTTGAGGTCACAAGTGATAATGTTACTGCCACCACTTCAAATAATGGACAAATTACTCATACTTCTCCACCAAACATACCTAATTGGCTTGCAATGTTTAACGAGCCAATTGAGTTTGATGCTTTGGGTGAGGAATCGGTTTCAGATTTGTTGGCTGAAGTTGATGCTATGGAATCACAAGGTGGTTTCCCTTCTCCTACTTCAGCTATGAAGTTCGCCAAAGAGTTGATTCAAGATTGTAAAGATGATTGCTTCAGCTCAATCGAGTTCAGTCATTTACATGATTCTGGAAAAAATGATGCCTTGAGCTCCACGGGAGATATTCAATTGGCTTGCCAGCCTTCTGTCCCATGCAAACCTGCTGTAGAAACATCTTTTATCGATGGTTTAGATTCTTTCAGGAGGTCAAGTGTACATTCATCAGCAAGTAGTGAGGGGGAAACTGACGCCCCACTTTACCCTTTTGAAGGTGGATCAGAATTCCACCACCCTCCTGCATCAGTCAACACTAGTCAAGAAATGGTTGGTGCAACTATGGTTCTTGGTACAGGATCAGAGCCCAATGACCCTGCTTGGGGAACCGTGCAGGGTAACATTAATCTAGTAACGGTCCAGGGTAATGTAAATCTTGTCCTGGGAGGACCAACTCAGGGAATGGCAAACCTCGGTTGGGGGAGCAACCCAGGGACAGCTTGGGGAAACCCAGGTGTAAATCTGACTCCGGTCAACGGAAACCTACCGTGGGATGGCCAGCGCAAGTACAGTAGCCCCCGGGAGTGGGGATATCAAGGTGGTGAACCAGGTGGATTTGGTAGAGGCAGGACTCCGTGGGGCAGGCAACAGTACGGTGGTAGTAGTGGTGGAGGAGGATATTCCAGGCCACCTCCTAAAGGGCAGCGGGTATGTAAATTTTATGAGAGCGGTCGTTGCAAGAAAGGAGCATTTTGCGACTACCTGCACCCGTGACAGTCTAGATTTGATCCATGTATCAGTAGTGTACTACAATTCAATATATATATATATACATATTATATTCATGATTAATAATCGGATGTTGGAGTTGATGAGTTTTTGTTCTTTGTTCGTGACAGAATTTCAGGCTTTGAATTTTTTGTTCGACCTAATACCGACTTTGTATCACATTCATTGTAATGGGATAGATGACATCTTAGTCTCCATGTTGATGGGGCAATTGTATAATAATCAGTAAGTTTCACTTTCTTGTTTGTTTAATCATGCCTCCATTCAAGAAATGAAGTAGTTCGGTTAAGAATAAAATTTACTAAGTTTTAGTGATAACAAAAGGCAAGAATCCCAACCAAGCAGAATAGAATAGATCAAGTCTTCGAATATAGATCAGATCAGAGGAATTCAGTTTAGAACCAAGTATTAGTTCAGAAGAAGTAACTTAGATCAGAGCATAGTATTCAGTTTAGAGAAGAGAATAGCTCAAGCATAGCGTGTTAGAGTAGATGTCCAACTAGCCAACTTGTGGCATGTGTGTTCTTGTTGACTCTATGTAAAACGATCTTTATTTATGAAATTCACATATTTACGACATTCTTTATCTTAATTATTATGATTACAACTTGTTGGACAAAGACCTTGAATGCACTATAGTGTATGTTAGATGTGATAGTGGATTTGATGGCTATCATGAAAAACATCTAATAGTCACTGTGTATTCTAGACAAGTTCCTAGTCGATTGGACCGTCCAAAAGAGGATAAGGGCCGTCCGAGCTTGAGACTAGCATCTGTGATGCAAAACACCACGCTTCATTGGTAGGGAACATAGTGATGTTCTGAGCATGCAGATGGATAGTGACCTGGTGATCTATGGAACTACCCTCGTTCGAACTTTCCAAGTGGTTATCATTTGTGGAGAGGATTAAGTCCGAGGTCTTGGTTGTACATGTTAGTCCTCATTACTCGAAACGTCATTGAGACTCTACATGATAGGTGCCTCATTTTGACCCGTTTAGCGACTCAGTTGGGGTCATCAGGTGCCGGGATTGGGTGAGGTCCCGATGCATGTAAGAGTCGATGCTTCGTTGTGGGGATTCACCGTTCGCCCTTATGCGTGGATATCCTATGCTATCTGAGGAGATAATAGTGTGACAAATCTCTGGCCAAAGTACTAGAAGTATTTTAGGTAAATGGGTTTGCCTAGTAAAACATGCGATGTCACTATTTGATCTCCAAGATGTATGCATGACTATCGGATCTCTAGCGACTCGATTTTTCAATGGTCGTTGATCCGATATGGATATTTGAGTTGAAAGGACCTTACTGTAAACCATGACCAACTAGTTCTTGCAGACACTATCAGTGATACCTTATTGGGCTATGTAGCTAGACACTTTACCATTATCCGATGGGTAAGTCCGAAAATATGTTTTCGGAGTCACAAAGAGTTGTGAGCCCACGACTAGCTGTATCCCTAAACCATTGAGGGTCACACAAGTATTGGTTTCTCAATTCCCGTAGGGAAATTGTACTCAATTGTTCAGTATAGTAGGAGAAATGATGGAAGTTCGACTTCCTAAAATTGGCTGGGTATGTATGACTTTCCTTTTAGCTAATAGGGGCCTAACTGCTATTTTGGATCAGTGGTCCAGAAAATTATTTTCACATCATAATGTTCAGTTTTGTAAACTGTGAAGATCGGTCCGATCTGATCGTCGATCGAAATTATGATGAAGCCAAAACGATGTACTTGAAACCAATGTTCCCTTGGTCTGGGCCTGACCTGGCCCGATTAACCTGGTTTAAGCCCATGAAAAATCTATGAATAGGGATCTTGGGGTAGTCATTTAGATGTACCAAGTTGTGTTGACAACTCTCCCCCTCAGCTCCCATCCCCTCTCTCTCGCCCTCCTCCCGCCGTTGCGTCGTCGGCGCCGTCATCGGAATTCTTTCCGACCGTCTCGGCGTGGAGATTCTGTCCTTAGAACTTTTGCTGGTTTTATAGTGTAAACCAGCAAAGGAATTGAGAATTCGATCATGGATCGGATTGGGCGTTCACAGCCTTTCAACCGTTGAAGGGTCATTTCCCTCGTGGACTAGTCGAAGCCAGGCGCCTAGTCGCCAGAGGTAAATTCCCTAAACATCCTATGTATGTTTAGATATTATTTTCGTGGATTGATCATTTTCGGGCATTCAAATTTTAAAACTTCCCCTGGAGCGAGATCCGGATCCGCCGCTGCGCCAACAGTGGTATCGGAGCCATGTTCGGATCTGTCAATACACGAAATTCTGCCCAATTACATCAAATTCTCGTTTTTTCAAAAAAAGAAAAAATTTCCGCGATGCAGCCGTGCGTGTCTGCTGCCCAGTGCGCGCCCACTCCGCGGGGTACCGCGCATGTCTGCAGCACGCTGGGCGCACATCGCGCCGCACGCCGCGCACCTGCTGCAAACATATCACGGTGCGTATCACGCGGTCGAGGCGCATGTTGCGTGGGCCGTGTAGAAGGCAGACACCCATGCGCGCACGACGTGCAGCACGCGTGCGGCGTTTTTGCTCCCTAGGGTTTTCCCGGGCAGCCCAACAGGTTTTTGGGCCGACACTTGTTATCGGACTTTATGGTTGGACCAAAATTATTTTTGAAAAATTTTGAGATGTGGACCTAAAATTGTTTTAAGTCCAAAATTATTTGATACAATTAAAATAACAAAATATGATTTTATTCATAAAATATCATTTTATATCTAAAATATGATTTTTTTTGGATAAAAGCAAATTTGATTCATTTATTTATTTATGTCAAATTAATTGAATAAATAATGTTGTTTGGGATAATCTAGAGTAGAGTTGTCAAAACGGGCCAAGCCCGTCGGGTTAGTCCGTGTGAGGATTGAAATGTATGATTTGAAGTTCAGGCCATTGTATTTCGAAATATTTTTAAGCCCTGATTTTAAGCTTCCGTTTTTATGCGCTTATTATGTGTTAATTGTTAGTAATTAGCACGGGGCCTGACATTTTTGGTATCAGAGCTTAAACTGGGATAAGCTCGATTTCTTTTGATCACACTCGACTCTAGGCACAGAGTTTTGATTTGATTTTGATTGCCTCTGTGACTTATATGATCTATTATCTGTCTTGTTGTTCTATCTGCTGTGAGATCTTACCTCTAGGCTTGTTTAGATGCCGTCGAGACGAGGAGGAGGTAGGAGGACTAGACGTTCTGAGGAGGAGTCTAGAGCAGGTAGCGATGATGACGCTCAGGTTGAGGACGTCACTAGGCAGATAGGTGGAATGGAGTTAGTCTTAGCCCGATTTCAGCGGACGAACCCACCGACGTTGGCCGGTACTGAGGGTGGTGCTAGGGCTGAGGCGTGGCTTGTTCAGATGGAGGAGCTATTTGATACCCTGGAGTACGCTCCGGAAAAGAGACTGAAGTTGGCAGTGCTGCAGCTACGAGAGGATGCACAGCGCTGGTGGAGGAGTACATCTAGGATGCTTCGAGATAGTGGGACGATGCTCACTTGGGATGCTTTCTGTGAGGCTTTTCGACGCGAATACACTCCAGAGTCCTACTTCGCTAGCCGGGAGCGTGAGTTTGATAATTTGAAGCAGGGTGATATGCGTGTGGCCGAGTATGCGAGGCGGTTTTCTGCGCTACTAGTGTACATGCCAGCTGTGGCGAACCAAGAGCGAACGTAGAGGAACAAGTTTTTGAAGGGCTTGAGACCTGACCTTTATCGGATGGTGCTGTCTGGGTCCCCGGTGACTTTTATGGAAGCTGTGAACAATGCAGTGGATATCGAGGAGAGTTTGATGGATCCTGAGGCTCCGATTCATCAGACGTCTGGACGTGCTTCTCAGCCGGCTCATGCGGTGTCGCAGTCGTATCAGTCTCCGCAGGGGTCACAGCAGTCGAGTCGCCAGCAGTTTAGACCTAGAGGGAAGCAATTCAAGAAGAAGGGCCATTCGAGTTCTTCTGGTTCCGTGAGCTCTGGTTCTGGCAGTGGTTCTGGTAGCGGTTCTGGAGGCGGATTCTGTATTAAGTCTACCGGTCTGTTAGGATGCCTCAGCTGCATACATCACTGCACTTCCACTTGACACCTATCGCTGCCCAAGGAGTTAGCCGCGATGCATGACGTGTTTCATGTGTCAATGTTGAGAAAATATGAGCCGGATCCGTCCCATGTTTTGAGAACTGACGAAGTTGAGCTGGATTCTGCCTTGAGTTATGTCGAATATCCAGTGCAGATCTTGGATAGGAAGGAGAAGCAGCTGAGGAACAAGATTATTCCGTTGGTGATGGTCCAATGGAGAAAGCATGGCCGAGAAGAAGCAACCTGGGAAGTTGAAGAGAAGATGAGGCAGGATTGGCCTCATCTGTTTGAGCACTGAGCGTGCAGAATCTCGAGGTAATTTTCTGGTTTGCTTCGAATTTGATGAGTTGTTAGTGCAGAATTGCATGTTTGATTGTTTCTTCCCTGTGTTTGCCTTTGATTTCGAGGACGAAATCTCTTAAGGTGGGGAGAATGTGAGGATTGAGGATTTAGATTAGTGATTAATTGATTTGATTTGGGATTAATCACGTGTATTTTGAGGATTTTGCGAAAGATATAAGGTTCCTGCTGATTTATCAGCCGCAGCGCTAGTTTAAGAGATGAGAAATATCGATTTTTGGTAAAGTCAACGCTGGTCAACGGTACTGTAGCTCTTGCTGGTGGATTTTTGAATCAGCAGAGATGACGTCATCGTGACGTAATGAGAGCTGCTGGTTTTAGTTTCGAGTTTGAGGTTGCTGCTGGCAGACGTTACGTTTAGCGTGAGAATGAATGAGGAAGTGACACGTGTTAGTCAACATTTTGGAGTGTTGACTATTGGATTCAGCAGTTGCGCTAGTGGAGGACGATCAGCAGATGGTTTGAGGAATCAGTCGCAAGAGCTGATAATAGATATGATGACGTAGGCGTGACGTAGCCCTTTCTGCTGGTAGAAGATTGCGTTGTGATGGTTGCTGCTGACCAGCAGGCGCGCAAATACTAATGTTGAGAAGCGGCGTCGTTTGAATTAGTTGAAACGCTGCGTTTTGAGCTTTTAGTTTGAGAGATCAGCTGTTGGTAGCAATGTTTACGTAGCTAAAGTGACGTCGTTTAGATTAATAGATGCGTCATCGTTTTGAGTGACTTCACGCGACCAGCAGATGGATTGTTTTGAAGAGAGAGATGTTACCAGCTCTTGGTCGTTTTGCTTGCGAGAGCTGTTGTCAGCTGGTATTTGCTACGGCGTCGTTTTGATAAGTTGGAACGGTGTCGTTTTGAAGTGTTTGCGCGCGATAGCTTAGTTGGTCGTTGCTGCTGAATTTAACGAAAGGAAAAGAGCGGGCTACTGCTGATAGATTTCTGCTGGACACTTCGATTGATTTTTATGATCAGCAGGCGAGGATTTACGAGGTATTTATAGAAGTGTTGATCGACACTTAGAATTATTTTGAGCCAGTTATTTCTTATCTCTTCTTCCCCAAACCCTCGTCGAGCTACTGTTCACCGTGACTTTCCACCGCCGATTTCCATCGCATCCAGCCTTTGTTTTTGATGTTCTTGGTGGCGCTGGACTCCTTGAGACTTGATCTTTCCATTGATACTAGTTTGGAAGCTAGGAGCGACGAGTTGAGAATTCCGGTAGGCCCTGCTCGTTCGTGAATTGCTGGTTTCGTTGAGCAGATTCAGCAGTTGTTTCTTTTGAGCTTTTGGGTGAGCATTTCTTGTAGTTTGAGCTCGGTTTTTAGTAGTTAATGCCTGCGTTGAAGTGTAGGATCGAAGTATACTTCTGGCCGTAGGATTAGCGTGATTGTGTAGCTGAATTGAGCTAAGATATTAGCTATGTTGTAACAGATTTCAGCTTCCAGGAAGTTCCTGCTGCGTGATTTGAGCCAGGAGAAATCTGTTTGGTAATTCGAAGAAGGAAGGTACGAATTGAGCAGCTCTTAGCAGTTTTGAGCTTGAGCATGGCTATATTAGCAGTTTTTGAGCTTGAGCATGGCTATAATCCGATGTGTGAAATCTGTGGCTTTACTGATATGTGCTTACGTGAATCAGTTACTGTTTTGATTGAATGTGTATACTGTTTTACGTTTAGGCATATTATGTATTGGGCATGGATAATGAATGGCATTCATGCATACATCTTGAGCCTGATTTACAGATTTGATTTGATAACCTGATTTGGGTGCCACGTTGTGACTGGCCGACTGTTGGGTCGTGCCCGAAAAGTCCAATGCTATCGTCGGAGCGGTGACTACCAGATACGAGTGTCGACCGCCGAGCTGTGATGGGCTGACGGGCCCCGATGATCACGGACCGATGATTTCCCGGTTGATAGACCGTGGTATAGAGGCGACATGATATGATTTGCCGGTTGTTGCACCGGTCTAGCTGACTGATTTCCTTTGGTAGCCTCATGCATTCATAGCATTGATTTATAGCATGCTGCATGTTTATCTGCTTTGATAGCTCTTCGTACTGAGGCTTGACCTCGTACTTGTTTCCTGCTTTTGTTTCGTTTGGGTCTGTGTTGCACATTTGCAGGAGCATTAGGTAATCAAGCTGGACCGAGTGGAAGTTCAGCTGGTCGATCCCCGCGTCCCTGAGTCCCAGTCTATATATGATATGTATTGAACCGGGGGATGCCCCGTGTTATCATGTATTGGGGATTTATTTTTGGTTGTTATACTGTTGTTACCTGTTGGGTTGGAGTTTGAGTCAACTCGTATTTTATTATCGCTATTTTAAATGTATGATTTGAAGTTCAGGTCATTGTATTTCGAAAAATTTTTAAGCCCTGATTTTAAGCTTCCGTGTTTATGCTCTTATTATGTGTTAATTGTTAGTAATTAGCACGGGGCCTGACAGTCCGCCCCGCCATTAAAAATAGGCGGGGTGGATTACTAAAATGATAGCCCGTTTGAAGACGGGTCGAAACGGGTTGGCCCGTTTGGGTCACGGGTTGTGACGGGGCGGGCCGAGGCGGCCCGCGGGTTAATAAAATAATAATAAAATTATATTATTTATATTTTTATAACTTCCAATCCGTTCATCCCTCCCAATTTTCCCAATTGCAAAACCCTTCTTTTGTATCTTCTCCTCCCGTCAGATTCATCTTCCTCCACCAAGCGACGCTGTAAGGTGAAATTCCTCTTCTTTTTTTGGATTTATTCCTTTGATGTTTTGTTTCGGTGTTTTTAAATTTTAATAGTTCTCTTCCTCTTTAAAGTTTAGATACCGCAACGACGAGAGAAGCAAGAACATGCTGCATGAGTTTCCACCATCGTCTACAGAAATTTTTTGTTGAAATGAGCACCGAACATGATTTTGTTATATGGCCACTCTTCATATCTCTTTTATTTTTGGGTTATTTCGAAATTCGTTTGGGATTGGAAATTGAACTATAGTTTCTCAGAAATTCGTGTGGGTTCAACAAATGTTATATTTTAGGGGTTTTCATTACAGCTTGTTTGCTTGCTTCTTGTGCATAAACTTGAAAGGCCAAGCTTTTTCGCATTTTTATTTTCCAGATGTTACATGTTTGACCATTTTCTGTATATTATTTTTCAGGTTGCACCATACTCGTTATATTTTTGGCGGGCTGGCCCGCTAAGCCCGCCAACCCATGGCGGGGCGGGACGGGCCTGGGGTTTAGGGGCCCGCTAGATCGGCGGGCCGACCCATCCCGCCCCGTTTGAATGCGGCCCACGGCGGGGCGGGGCGGGCCGGCCCATTTTGACGGCACTAATCTAGAGCCATGCCCAATGTGTTAGTTGTATGCTAGGTTTTATATTGATTGGTTTTAATATTGTTGAAATCATTTTAAAGTGGGTATGATTTATGGCCTGTTCCCACCCCTTTAAATATATCCCTATTAGTAATGGATATTTAAATGTAAATATTAGACTTAATGGGAGATAATTTTGAAGATGGTGGAGATGATGATCAAAGATATTGAAGACCAAAGACACGTTAAACTGAAAGCTTTTGTAATAGGATTGTATTTTCATATTGCATATCACCTAGGATTGGACCTAGATCCGTGTTTGGCAACGACGAATCGCATAGCTCTCGGTTATCGATCATCCCTGTTATATATGCGATATATATCTGTTGAATACGTAAATTTTAAATTTGATTTAAAATTATTCAGACCAAATTTCAAAATTAAAATTCCTCATTTTAAATTTGATCTAAAATTTATGTCAAGATTAAAGTTTCATGATTAAATTGAAGGGACTTAGTTTATTGATAATTATGAGGTCGTGTGACAAAATGTAATCTAAGAGAGTCCTTCATAGACCGACTTAAAAATGGCTTGTACCGGCTAGGCTCACTATGGGGGCGTTGCTTTGGCTTAGGAAGTTGGGTATTAAGTGGGCCTTAACCCCTCCAATAACCTGAAAGCACTATTAGAAAATGTTATTTCATGACTTCTAAATTGATTATAAACAAAAATTTATTTGATAAAATCATGAGCCAAGGGAATCTATTTGTTTAAAATTTCCTACCTTCCATCAACAATAAGTGTACGTCGAAGCTACCCGCATAAATAACCTGGCTCATATTATTGGGAGGGTTCTGTGTGCCGGAAAGCTGTGCACGTCATTGACACTTTTTGTGGGTTGGATGGAACTCCCATGACATTGGCTCATATTATTGGGAACGTTATGACGACGGTCCATTACAACTCAACATTGATGGGTCATCTTGACACGTGATAGTAATCGGCGTCATATTATTGGGTTCTTACTGGACGTGAGGTAAATACATGGAGGTTGCACCTGTTGCAATTGGGCTCTATCTTTTAAGGATCATGGTTGACTGATATTATTCGGGACTGTGATTTCTTAATTGGACTCTATATACCCACTAAGGAAACTGGCTTTCCCGATTTCATTAAAGGGTGGTGAAATTGTTAAAATAGTGGAAGGGTAATTCATAAAACTAAATGACCTTGTTTTATATCTTAGCGTTTTTCATGAATAGTCTGTAATGCATGTCTGTTTTTACTTTCAGTATAAACTGCTATCTATCATTTCTTCGATTAAAAATCCAATTGTTGCTATATTGGATAGCAACAAGTTCACTGACACTAACTACCAAGATTGGCTACGAAATCTCAAGATTGTCTTGGCTTCGGAGAAGCTTCTCTACACGCTAGAGAAGAGCCCTCCGAAGGAGGCCTCTGCCAATGCCAGTCGTGAGGAGCTGGAAAATTGGAAAAACGATGGGACGATGTGCTTAAAGCTCGGTGCTATATAATGGCTTCCATGTCCAACGAATTGCAGCGGCGATTCGAGGAGACGGGGTATGTTGCTGCCACACACCTTCACCTCAAGGAAATGTATGGGAGAACTCTCGGACGGAGAGGTTCACTACTGTCAAGGAGCTAATGATGAGCCGCATGCGCGAGGGGACTTCTGTTGGCGCAACGGCGGATCGGGATCCCGCTCCCTGGATGCAACGGAAGATTTAAATTTTTGAAGCCCTGGAATGGTCACTACACTACATAATGAATCTAAACATACATAGGATGTTTAGAAGGTTACCTTGCTGGCATCTAGGCACCTGGCTCCGACCAGTTCCACGAGGGAATTGGCCCTTCAACAGTTGAACAGCTGGATCAACGCCTAATCCGGTCATGACCGGAATCTCAACCCCTTCATTGGTTTGCACTAGAAAACAACGAAAGTTCTGCGAACGGAATTTCCTCACCGAGGTAACCGGAACAACATCCGGAGGCGGCGACAACGGCGGCGCGACGGCGGCGAAGGGAAGGGAGGAGGAGAAGGAAAAATATAACTAAAGGGCAGAGAGTTCTCAACCCAGAGTATTAGTTGTCAATACAACTTTTGGTGCGAGTAAAATGAATACCCTATTTATAGATTTTCCATGGGCTTAAACAAAGTTAATGGGCCTGGGAGGGGCCCAGGCCCAGGGAAGATTGGTTTTAAGTCCATCGTTGTGGCTTCATCATAATCCCGATCGACGATCAGATCGGACCGATCTGCACAGTTTACAAAACTGAACATTATGATCTGAAAACAATTTTTCAGACCACTTAATCCAAAATATCAGTTAGTCCCCTATCAGCTTTAAGGATAGTCATACTAGTCCAAGCTAATTTAAGGAAATCACATTTCACCCCAATTAATTTTAGGAAGTCACACTTCCCTCCTTTCTCCTACTATACTCAACAAATTGAGCTTAATTTTCGTACGAGAATTGAGAAATCAGTACTTGTGTGATCTTCAATGGTTCATGGATACCACTAGCCGTGGGCTCACAACTTTTGTGACTCCGAAAACACATTTTCCGACTTACCCATAGGATCATGGTAAAGTTCTAGCAATATCGCCTCATGATCCCCTAGGTATCACTGATAGTGCCTGTAAGAACCAGTTGATCATGGTTAGCGTACAGTACGGTCCTTTCAACTCAAATATCCCGATCGGATCAACGACCATTGGTAAATCGAGAGTCGCTAGAGATCAGATAGCCATGCATACATCTTGGAGATCAAATAGTGACATCACATGTTTTACTATGCAAACCCTGTTGGGGATCCGGATCACGCCCCCCGGCTAGGCAGCGGAAGAACAGAAAATGACGCCGGGAGACGATCAATACGATAATAACAAAACAATTGTCATTCATAGGGTGTTCAAAACACTACCTTGCTGGCACTTGTGCCTGGCTCCAACCGTAGTTACAATAACGTCGGCTCTTCACGGTAGATTGCGGTAGATAACGCCAATCCGGTCCACGACCGGATACGAGACTCCTTCGTCACCCTGCACTAGAAGGCGTGACGAGATCTGCACGGACGGATTCTCCTCATCAAATTGGCCGGAACAAATTCCGGCGAAGAGGCGGCGGCGCACGACGGCGGCTTGTAGAGAGGAGAGGGGCGGCGGTTGTGATGCTCTAGGGTTAGGTTAGAGTGTAGTATTGTATCAAGTGTTTAGGTTAAGTCCTAAGTCTATATTAAATAGACTTAGTGATGGATTTGGATCCGGCCCAACGGGCCCGGGTCCAACGGATGAACATTCAGTTCATCTCCACCACCGAGACTTCATCGTAACTCCGATCGCCGATCACGGCGGCGCACGACGGCGGCTTGTAGAGAGGAGAGGGGCGGCGGTTGTGATGCTCTAGGGTTAGGTTAGAGTGTTGTATGTTAAGTCTAGGTTTAGTTCTAATTAAATAGAATTAAAGATGGGTTTGGTTCCGGCCCAACGGGCCCGGGTCCAACGGGTGAACATTCAGTTCATCATAGTCAACACCTTGCCTTTGAGTGTAACCTTTCGCGACCAGTCGTGCCTTGTAGGTCATTACCTTACCATCAGGCCCAAGTTTCCTCTTGTACACCCATTTGCACCCAATAGGAACGATTCCTTCGGGAGGGTTAACGAGAGTCCAAACTTGGTTATCATGCATTGAGTCAAACTCAGACTGCATTGCTTCAAGCCACAAATTAGAATCTGCATCAGAAATTGCCTCCTTTAAAGTTCTTGGATCAGATTCAACATTGATCACCTTTGATCATCTTACAAGGAGAAAACCATATCTCTCAGGAGCCCTAGGAATCCTCTCGGATCTTCTAGGTGCGACCATTTCTGGTATTGGCTCTGTAGGTGCAGGAGATTCACTTGGTACTTCGATTGGTTCTCGAACCTCTTCGAGTTCTACTATTTTGCCCTTTCTATCAAGTAGAAATTCCCTTTCCATAAAGGTGGCATTCCTAGAAACAAACACTTTTGTTTCGCTGGGATAGTAGAAGTAGTATCCAATGGAATTCTTTGGATACCAAATGAAGTAGCATAAGATGGATCTCGTATCCAGCTTATCTCCCACTGTCTGCTTCACGTAACCAGGACATCCCCAAATCCTCATAAATGAGTACTTGGGTGGTTTGCCCATCCATATCTCATACGGAGTCTTATCCACCGCCTTGGTGTGGACATTGTTCAACAACATTACCGCCGTTTCGAGCGCATAGCCCCAAAACAAGGTCGGAAGCTCAGTGAAGCTCATCATAGATCGAACCATGTCCAACAAGGTCCGATTACGATGCTCCGCTACACCATTGAGCTGTGGTGTGGCCGGAGGGGTCCACTGTGAGAGAATCCCATTCTCTTTCAGATAGTCTTGAAACTCAGTACTTAAGTATTCACCACCTCGATCAGATCGAAGTGCCTTAATGCTTTTGCCTAACTGATTTTATACTTCAGCCTTGAATTTCTTGAACCTTTCAAAGGATTCAGACTTGTGCTTCATCAAGTACAAGTACCCGTACCTAGAGTAATCATCGATAAAGGTGATGAAGTATGTGTGACCGTATTTAGTACCAGTACTAAATGGGCCGCACACATCAGTATGGATCAAATCTAGTAGGCCTTGGGCACGTTCACCCTTGTCCTTGAAGGGTTGCTTGGTCATCTTTCCTTTCAGACAAGATTCACAGGTCGGTAGGGAGTTGATGTCTGACAGATCAAACAAGTCACTCCTAACTAGCTTTTTCATCCTACTTAGGGAAATGTGACCTAGCCTAGCGTGCCAAAGTTGTGCTGGGTTCAAGTTATCGTGTTTCCGTTTAATCGTTGTTGTATGTGCTTCGACATCGCGAGTTGGAACGTCTTTTAATTTTAAGGTGTATAAATCGTTTTCGCGTTCCCCAATTCCAATTAAACATTCATTCTTGTAAATATTGCAAATCGAATTAGCAAACATACAAGAATATCCATCTCTATCAATCATAGGAATAGAAATAATGTTTTTAATCAATTCAGGAACAAATAAAACGTCTCGTAACAACAACTTAAAATTTGAAGACAGAAATAAATGAACATCTCCTATAGCTATAGCAGCAACTGTGAGACCTGAAATTTAATAAAAGGATTAATTGTTGTATTATTCGAATTTTAAAGAATTCTGGGTGTTCGGAGTTCTATTTGAAGATTTCGTTGTCATTTTCGGATCGGAAATCGCATTTAGAGCAATTCTGGGAATTTCGGAATTTTTGAGTTGGAATCCGAATTTTCGAAGATTTCTGTCGGTGGCTA
>KV018480.1:0-26787 GCA_001598015.1 Dorcoceras hygrometricum
AAATCATCATACACACAATGAAAGAAAAGATTGCCATATGGATAAATGCGAATATAATATATAAAGATTGTCATATACAAGAGTCTATAAACCCACACGCCACAAGTTGGCTAGTTGGGCATCTACTCTAACACAAACATGATAGAGAAGAAGCTACATGGGAGTTAGAAGAGAAGATGCAACGTGAGTGGCTTCATCTGTTTCAGTATGCGTCTTACTAGCTTCATCGATTTAATATTTGACTGTCCCATTTATGTATATATTGTATCGAGTCATTACCAATGGATGCCCTATGTAACTGTTCTATTGTTGATTGAACTGAGAGGATTGAGAATTTAGATTAGTGATTAATTGATTTGATTTGGGATTAATCACGTGTTTTTAGAGGATAATGCAAAAGAAATCTGGTTTCCTGCTGATTCGGAAGTTGTATTATTTTGGGAATTCAGTCGCAGCAAATATTGGTGAAGTCAACGCTGGTCAACGGCACTGTAGCTACCTGCTGGTGTTGGCATCAGTAGGGTGACGTAGGCGTGACGCGTTGCATCTGCTGGTTTTAGTTCATTTTGAAGGGTTGCTGCTGGACGATATTGCTTTTGGCGCGAGAATGATTGAGGAAGCGACACGTGTTGGTCAACGTTTTTGAGTGTTGACTAGGGGATTCAGCAGTTGTGTTAGATAGGAGTGACCAGCTGCTGATAGTAACGCTTACGTGTGCCTTGCGTCATAGTGTGAAACCAGCAGCAGGAGTTTCCCACATACAACTGCTGGTGTTTGCATGCGTCGTCGTTTTGTGAAAGCGTCTATTACGCGCGTGGTAACCAGCTGTGAGAGTTTTGCTACTGCTGGTTTTTAGCGAAAGAAAGAGATGGTATCTGCTGGTAGATACCTGCTGGTCTTGTCGACTGAATTGATGATCAGCAGACGTTGGATTTGGGAGATTATTTATAGAAGTGTTGTTCGACACTTAGAATTATTTTTGAACCACACATTCCTTATCTTCATTTCCAAACCCTCGATTATCTATTATTCACCGTAACTTTCGATTGCCGATTCCCAACGCATCCAACCTCTGTTTTTGACGATTTTTGGGGCGCTCGACTCCTTGAGTTTCACTCTTGCGATTGATACTAGTTTGGAAGTCAGAGACAACGAGTTGAGAAATCCCGAAAGCTTCTGCGTGTTCGTGAGTTGCGGGTTTGTGTTGAGCAGCTTCTGCCTTCATCTTTTTGAGCTTTTGGGTGAGCTTTCCTCGTCGTTTTGGACCTTGTACTTGTAGTTAATGCCTGCGTAGAAGTGTAGGATTGAAGTATACTTCTGGCCGTAGGATTAACGTGATTGTGTAGCTGAATTGAGCTAAGATATTAGCTATGTTGTAACAGATTTCAGCTTCCAGGAAGTTCTTGCTGCGTGAATTGAACCAGGAGAAATCTGTTAGGTAATTTGAGGAAGAAAGGTACGATTGAGCAGAACTTTCATCTTGAGCGTGAACATGACTGAATCGATGTTGTGGAATGTGTGGTGTTACTGTTATGTGTTTACGTGTAACAGTTGTTGAATTGATTGAACTCGATATTCTGTTTTCACGTATTATGATTTGTATGCATTGAGCATTGATATTGTTTGGCATACATGCATACATATTGGGCCTTGACAGATTTGATTGACGACCCAAGCCACGTTGGAGCTGATCAACAGATGTGTTGTGCACCAGTCCAACGCTATCATCGAAGCGGTGATTACTGGATATGAGTGTCTACCGTTGAGCTGTGATGGACTGACGGGCCCCGATGATCACGGACCGATAATTTCCCGGTTGATAGACCGTGGTATTGAGGCGACTTGATTTGATTTTCCGGATGATGCACTGGCCTAGTTGATCGATTTCCTTTGACAGCCACATGCATTTCATAGCATTGATTGTTAGCATGTTGCATGCGTAGCTGTTTGATAGCTCTTCGTACTGAGGCTTGACCTCGTACTTGTTTCCTGTTTTTGTTTTTGTTTGGGTCTGTGTTGCCCATTTTCAGGAGCTTCAGGTAACCAAGCTGGACAGAGTGGAGGTTCAGCTGGTCGATCCCCGCGTCCCTGAGTACCAGTCTATATATGATATATATTGAGCCGGGGGATGCCCCGTGTTATCATGTATTGGGGATCTGAATTTGATTGATATTATGTTGATACCTGTTGCGTATGAGTTTGATCAACTCATATTTTAATTATCGATATTTTGAATGTATGAATTGAGTTCAGGCCCGTTGTATTTGGAAACATTTTTAAGCTTCCGTGTTTATGCGCTTATTATGTGTTAATTGTTAGTATTTAGCACGGGGCCTGACAGGACTGTTGTTATTGATATATACATATGTGGGTGATGAGTTTTACTATTGGCATTGAATCAAAGTCTGTATGTTGAGTACATGAATATTTTGAAGATGTATTTTCTGTTTGGGCCAAAATGAAAAATTTTAACCACTTTTGAACTTCCTCATTTTATTATTAATCGCGTGCCTATTTCTATATTATGAGCACCGGGCCAGAAATTAAGTTTGAATCACTTATTGTTATTCTTGAGGTTTAATTTCTTATATACAGGGTGAAATTTTATTTAAAGTTTAAATGTCCTATTATGTTGGTCATGTGGTGGAATCGGGCTGTTGGCAACAGATAATGTCTGGAAGAGGGCGAGGGAGAAGAAGTTCCTCAGTCGAGGATGATGGCTCTGACAGCAGCGCTCGGGTTCTAGCCAGGATGGCTCAGTTGTTAGAGCAGTTTGTGAGGCAAGTCGGTTGTGAAGGTGGACCGCCCGACCGTCGCGGGCTTCACCAGGAGCCCAAGGAGTTTTTTGGAGTTACTGATCCACTCATGACGGAGAGTTGGATCAAATCTTTGGATGTTATCTTCGACTACCTTCAGATGGCGGACCGTGACCGACCTAGATGCGCCATCTATATGCTGAGCGATGACGCCATGATCTTGTGGGAGGGAGCTTAGTTGACCGCTGACCTGGCTAATCTCAACTGGGATGGATTCAAGAGGGTGTTTTATAACTAGTATTTCACTACCGATGTGCGTTCAGAATTGAAGAGGGAGTTTACGACATTGATGCAGAAGGATTTATCTGTGCGGGACTATGTTCGTAAGTTTAGCGAGGATGCTACATTGTTCCCTTTATTGGAGGGGATTCAGGGAGAAGCTGCAATACTTTGTTGATGGTCTACGACCTACAATTAAGCAGGATGTTGGGCAAGTAGAGCCTAAGGACTATCGAGCATCCGTTGATAAAACTTTGAGGGCGGAGCAGGACTATAAGGAGATTGAATAGGAGCGTCAGTTGAAGCGGCAGGTAACTCAGCCTCGAGACCAGAGACAATTCATGAGGCATAATGTGGGGCCAGAACCACAGAGACAACATCCTCAGTTTCAGCGACCATTGCCCTACACTACCCCCAAGATTGAAAACAAGCCTCTATGTCCAAAGTGCCATAAGAACCATGCTGGTCAGTGCAGATTGGGGATGAATTCATGCTTCAAGTGCGGATTACCAGGATATTTTGCTAAATATTATCCACAGCTGAAGCAACTAGTATCTGGTCGAGCATTTGTGATGATTGCGGAGTAGGCAGATCCGGATACCACCGTGGTCACGTGTATGATTATTTTAGTTGGCATGCCTACTACTACTTTGATTGACTATGGTGCAACACATTCTTTTATATTGGAGTCCTTTGTAAGGAAATTTTCTGTCCAGCCTGATTTATTATCTGTGGAATATTGTGTTACTGTACCATCGGGAGAAGAACTTTTTTCTAACATTGTACTTTGAAACATAGAACTTAGGCTTCATGGAAATCTAGTGTCTGCTGATTTGATTTTTCTACCTGTGCCTGAGTTTGATTTGATCATGAGTATGTATTGGTTGACGCGTTATGGATTAGTGAATAGATTTCATCCGGAGGACAATAGAGGTTAACCCATCTCAAAGAAGCCGATTCTTGTTTGAGGCCGCGTAGAGAAAGAGAGCTCCTCACCTTATTTCAACCCTAAAGGCGCATAAATTCTTGAGGAAAGGATGTAAAGGATTCTAGGCTAGCATTTCTATGTTATCACGAGGAAAATAACCTACTCTAGGAGATGTTGATGTGGTGAATGAATTTCCATAGGTTTTTTCGGATGATATTTCTAGTTTTCCGCCAGTTTACTATTGATCTAGTGCTGGATGCAGCACCTGTCTCTAAACCACCGTATTGACTGTCATCGACTGAGATGAAACAACTGAAGGAGAAAATTCAGGAGTTGCTGGATAAGGGCTTCATACACCAGTTGTTTGTGAAGAAAAAGGATGGAAGTTTGAGGCTGTGCATAGACTACCGGGAATTGAGCAAGTTGACAGTGAAGAACAAGCATCATTTGCCAAGGAGAGAGGATTTGTTTGAGAAACTTAAGGGGCAGCGATATTTTCGAAGATTGATCTCCGTTCGTGGTACCACCAGTTGAAGATTATGGACTCCGATGTCTACAAAACAGTTTTTAGAACTCTTTATGGCCATTATTCTGGTAATGCCATTTGGATTGACGAACGCACCCTCGGTATCATGGATTTTATGAGAGTATTTTAGATTTTCTTGGATCAGTTTGTGATAGTATTTATTGATGATATTCTGATCTACTCCATAAGTCGAGAGGAGCATTGCAAGAATCTCAGGACTTTATTGTAGATTTTGAGGGACATATAGCTCTTTGCAAAGTTCAGTAAATGAGATTTCAGGCTTGAGAAAGTTTCATTCCTTGGCCATGTGGTTTTCGAAGAAAGGAGTCAAAGTCAACCCGGCAAAAGTGGAAGAAGTGAGGGATTGGCCCGTGCCTAAGAGCGTGACAGAGATGCGGAAGGTTTTTTTGTCTTGCAGGTTACTATCGATGATTCATCAAATATGACAGTTCCTTTGACGTCGTTAACTAAGAAGCGAGCTAAGTATGAGTGGACTCCTGATTGTCAATGTAAAACTTCGATCCAAAATTTTGAATAACTAAACTGAGAAGGTGAAAATTAAAAAATGATATCTTATTATGGACTAATTTGCACTTTATAAAATTTTCAGATCGCATGAAACATAATACCAGACTGTAACTCTTAACACAGAATTTCTTAACTGTGGAGCCTTATATATATATATATATATATATATATATATATATATATATATATGTGTGTGTGTGTGTGTGTGTGTGTGTGTGTGTGTGAGAAAATAAAAAATCGTAAGTTGTCTTCACTGGTACAAAAAGAGCTGACTTGGTTAATCTATCAACTATAACCCAAAGAGAGTTGAATCCATGGAGTGTTCTAGGTTAACCTACTACAAATCCATAGCAATATTATCCCATTTCCATACTGGTATTGGTAGAGGTTTTAACATACCCGCTGATCGTTGATGCTCTGCTTTTACTTTATGGCATCTTAAACACTAAGAAAAGAAATTGGAGATATCACGTTTCATTCTCGGCCAATAAAACAGCTGTTGCAAATCTTTATACATTTTTGTGCCTCCTGGTGAATTGAATAAGGAGTGTTATGGGCTTCGTTCATAATATCAGCACGCAAGTTATCATCTCGCGACACCCATAACCTGTCTTTGTATCTCACAATTCTTTCCACTATTATATAAAGATTCCACCTATCTCTTCGTCTTGTTGCTTCCATTTAAGTAGTTGATCATTCCTCGCTTGTCCTTCTCTAATGCGATCCTTTAACATAGATCGGATGGTAAGCACAGCTATCTTGCAGCACATTCTTGCGTAATCACCTCCAGCTCAAATATCTCAATTTCCTTAGCTAATGATATTTGAACTGATAGTTGAGCTATTCCCACAGCTTTTTTACTTTTTGCATCAGCTACGATGTTAGCTTCACCGGGGTGATAGCTAATAACACAATCATAGTCTTTTACCAGCTCTAGCCACCTTCTTTGTCTCATGTTGAGTTCCTTCTGAGTGAAGAAATACTTGAGGCTCTTGTGGTTTGTAAATATTTCGCATTTTTCTCCATAAAGATAGTGCCTCCAAATCTTCAATGCAAACACCATTGCTGCCCAATCTAGTTAGTCGTAGGATAATTCTTCTCATGAATTTTCAATTTCCAAGAAGCATAGGCAATCACATTCTTATCTTGATTTAAGACATCCCCCAAACCTATCTTTGATGCATCTGCAAATATCGTGTAGTTCCCTTTCCCAGATGGCAGAGTTAAAACATGGGCTTCTATCAATGCCTACTTTAACCTCTCAAAACTGAACTGACATTCCGGTGTCCAAACATACCTAACATTATTCTTAGTCAATGACGTTAAAGGTACAGATATCTTTGAGAATCCCTCAATGAAACGCCGGTAATAACCTGTAAGTCCTAGGAAATTGCGAATCTCATAATGATCTTAGGTACAAGCCACTCCCAGACTGCTTCTACTTTTGATGGGTCTACTTCTATACCACTCTAGGAAATTATATGACCAAGAAACGCAAACCTTTTCAAGCCAAAATTCACACTTAATAAATTTAGCGAAAAGTTGCTCAGTTCTTAAATTTTCCAGCACGCATCTAAGCTGACTTGGATGTTCGGTTCTATTCTTAGAATAAATCAGAATATCATCTATAAACACTATTATGAATTGATCTAAGAAAGGCTGAAATACCATATTCATTAAATCCATAAACGCTGAAGGCAAGTTCGTTAACCCAAAGGGCATCACTACAAATTCGTAATGTCCATAACGCGTTCTGAAAGAAGTTTTGTAGATATTGGCTTCTTTAATCTTTAGTTGATGATTTCCGGAGTGGAGATCTATCTTAGAGAATATACCTGTACCTTGTAGCTGATCAAACAGATCGTCGATCCTAGAGAGAAGATACATATTCTTAACAGTTAACTTATTCAACTCCCTATAGTCGATGCATAATCGAATACTACCATCCTTTTTTCTTGACAAACGGCACTGGGGCTCCCCATGGTGAAGTGCTGGGACAAATGGGACCTTTGTCTAATAGGTATTGAATTTGATCCTTTAACTCCTTCATCTCTGTAGGAGAAGTCTATATGGCTTCTTAGATACAGGAGCGGCTTCAGGTATTAATCCAATCGCAAAATTCTAGCTACGAATATGTGGCAGATCAGATATGTCTTCTTGAAATACATCAGGAAATCCGTTCACTACTTCAGCGTTTTCCAATTTAAACTTCTTATATTTTACTAGTGATAGTGCATTAACTAGAAATCCGTGATATCCCTTCTTTAAATAATTCTGGGCTTTCAGGGCTGATATCAGCTTAAGGATTCTGTTGAGTCTATCAGCTTGGAACAGAAATGAGTTCCACTGGGTAGTTTAATCTCAACGGACCTTTCTTTAAAATCTATAATTGTTCCGTACTTAGTTAACCAATCCATTCCCAAAATTAAATGGAACCCAAGCATAGGTAATACTAATAATCTGCATAAACGATATACCCCTGCAGCTTAAGCTCTAGGTTGTGGAAAATATTATTGGTTAATAAGCTTTCTCCTCATGGAACGTTAACACTATAACCTATCTCAAAAAATTGGCCGAATAGATATTTTCTTCGCAAAAACTGCTGATATAAATGTATGAGTAGCACAAGAATCTAAAAAATCTAGAGTAGGCATATAGGCGACAACAATTTACCTGTAACTAACATAGAGCCTGGTTGAGTCTGATCTGTTGTCATTACATAGGCCCTACCGGTGTGAGTTGCTTGGACTGTGGATAATACTTAGATATTTGGCCTGGCTTGTCACATTCGTAACACATGCCTTGACCAGCTCGGCATTGACCACATGATTATTTTGACAGGTTGGACAAACCGGCATGTTATCTATATTGGGAACTACATTGATATGTTGGGCTTGTACGGGTTTTTTTCCCTGAGACCTCTGCTGGTTGTTATTGGGTCTCTTGGATTGTCTCCAATCCTTGTTTTGAAAGGCTTGATGTTTCAATTGATGTTCTTTGTCAATATCCTTCCAATCTTGCTCAGCTCGCATGGCTTTGTTTACTGCTGCCCTGTAATCAGTTGGTTCAGTGAGCCTAACGTCATGTTTCAACGTTGGCCTCAATCCATCGACGAAATGACGGAGCTTCTCCTCTGCATCCCTACCTATCAGAGGAACAAATTAACATCCTATCTCAAATTTTCGGATATAATCCCGCACTAGCATATCTCTCTGTTTAAGAGTTAAAAATTCTCTCTTCATCTTAGCCCTCACATCCACTGTGAAGTATTGATCATAGAACACCCTTTTAAACTCTTCCCAAGTGAGCATAGCCAAATCTACAGTCAACTTGGCCCCCTCCCACCATATCATGGCGTCTCCCCTCAGCATATAAATAGCACACCGAGGTCTCTCTTGATCAGATAAGTGTAAATAGTCGAATATGACTTTCATAGATATGATCCAGCTTTCTGCTATAAGTGGATCAGTTGTACCCGAAAACTCTTGGGGACATTGTCGTCTGAACCGATCCTAGGAATCCTCACGACAAACCAGTCGTCCAGTGGATTGACCATTCCCTGGACTACATTGATCAACTAGGCGGTCCAGCAGCTGGGCCATGCTGGCTAAAACATGATTATTTCCATCTGTTTCACCCTCTCCTTCTATATTGTCTCTTCTTCCTCTACCTCTTCCTGACATTTATCTGTATTCATAGCCCAAATTGACCACAAGACTATTATGAGAGGATACTATATGCTAGAACATAAAAAAAAAACTCACAGGATAACAGAAGCGGCTGGCGAGAACTGTATCAGACTGGAAGAAGTTTTTATCTCGAGGACCATGCTCTGATACCAATTGTAAACCCCGATCCAAAATTTTACATAAATAAACTGAGAAGGTGTAAATCGAAAAATGATATCTTATTCTAGACTAATTTGCACTTAATTTAAGATCGCATGAAACATAATAACAAACTGTAACTCTTATCGTAGAATTTCTTAACTGTGGAACTTTATATATATATATAAAAGCTTTATCATAATTTCTATAAACAAAAAGAATGAAAACTAAAAACAGCACGGAAGTGAAAGTCCACGATAAACACTCCCGATCTGATCCAGCTCGCACCATCCAGCTCGGTTTAATTCTCATCACCTGCACTTAAGGAAACTAGTGAACCTAGATCTCAACAAGTAAATCTGGAATAACAAAATACAGGAAATACTTTCATAACAATAACTGTTAAAGTATCAGAAAACTCTTAAGCTGATAGAAATTAAAAGCTGATAAGCTGAATACTGTAATCTGGTAAAATAAAAAATGCGAAAGCATAACTGCACATGTTTGAATCATACTGAAAACATTTACTGATCTTTAAAAGGAAGTAACATAAACATTTCTTTGAGCTGTGGTTATGAACCACCCTGTGCTCTGTTCTTATTTTTCTATTAAATTATGGTGCAGAAGCTCTCCTTAGGTCAATATCTCTTGATCCAGCTATCATCTGAAATCAGGAACTGGGGAATAAATCCCAACTATGCTGTGAAGCGGTAAATAGTTCGTCAACCATAAAGCCTTGTCCCTTCCAATGTGAAGGGACGCACTGGTTCGTCAGCCAGCGGCCTCACCCTTCCTAAGCTGGCCGTATGTTACCTTTACCATAACTCACTTTAACTTTGAAATTTTACTTCCTTTAAATCTTTCTGTAAAACTTTCTTTGAATTGTTATTCTTAAAATAACTTTTGATGTACGAAAGCTGTTGAGACTTCGTCGGAATTCAATTTAAGAAGGAAACTGGAATCAGTTCGGGCTACAGAAACAAATAAAGAGCAGCAGAGCTCTAAGCTGATGAACTATCTCTTGAAATAGGTATAATGTTAGGATCGAAAAATAGGAGGTGGTTGTGAGCTCTGCCACAACTCACATAGGCTCTAACACGGCCTAAGACACCGAACCCTCAAGTTACGTGAATTTAGAAGGTACTTAGAAAATCAACACGCAACCAGAAACCATATCGAGCCTAAGCTGGTACCAGCTCGCAGCAACGCTGTGAGCTGGTCACGCGATCTGGTCTGTTAAATTTCAAGCTACAATATCTCATGTTCTTGAAAGGTTTTGAACACTGAGAAGTAGATCAGGATGATAAAAATCATGCGGAAATAAACCTGAACTACCCTCTATAAATTTTTTGAACACTGAGAAGTAGATCAGGATGATAAAAATCATGCGGAAATAAACCTGAACTACCCTCTATAAATTGATAGTTAAATAAACAGGTTTAAACTCATGTATGCAGAGTGTAAATGCAGTAAGCTAGAAAATATGCTGCAATTTGTTTATGGAATTTTGGAGCTGAATCTCCTACGTCTCCCCTTCTTTCGCAATCGGGAATGATCCATTAGAAGACTTTGATTACAACGTCCCTCGTTGTAACCCATTCCAACAGCCCAGCAGACTGTGAGAACTCCTAGCAACCATTGCACACCAGCCCGCAAGCTACGTGTGTCTAACTCACTTGTTTTATGCCTCAGTGAGAAAGGCGACATACACTTCTTTAACGTCTCAGTGTGAAAGATAACAATGATTGTTTGTGATTGTGATTCACTCACTAATATTTACAGCTCATTTCTCGAAACTGTGAGTGAATCGTGTATGAGAAATTACAGTGTAAGCTCTCTCTCAAATGTATTCTCACACACTGGGAAGTACTTCTTCAAAGCTGATAACTCATTTTCTTCCCATTTCTTTTCTTTATTTTTTTCTCTGTCGTTGTATGTGTGTTCTCTTTATCTCATTCTGTTCGCATGACTACTTGATCTGTTCACTGTCTTGATATATAAAGCCTTTGTTCAGATTCATCCGTTGGACACAATAATCCAGCCGTTGAAAAGTCTACTGAAAAGGTTCTGACACGGCTGTACCTTGCGTCCTTTGTCAATAAATGCAATTGCAGGCTTTGTACACTTTGAGCTCTCTTCATTTAATGTGCTGCAACCTTTGCTTAAATTGAGCTCTGTCTTGATGTAGATGTTGTATCAAATCAATTTGAACTTGATTAAATCATTCCTCGTATATGCTTAAGTTCAAACTGCTTTGCTTTTAATAACTGGTCTCTGAGTTGTTCGCTGTTCTCTGAGTTGGTTCTTGAACTCTGAGCAGCTCTTGCTCCAAGCTTGTGAACCAGCTTGGATGTCCTTTGCGATCTGGTTATCCTCTATTGGACCAGCTCGGGCGTCCCCTCATTGTACCAGCTTGGATATCCTCTACTAGACCAGCTTGGGCGTCCCCTCACTGTTCCAGCTTGGACATCTTCTTAATATGCTCTCGGTTCGATCTTCTACAGAGATTTTTTCCAGCTCTCTACTGAGCTGCTACATTTCTCTTCATCCAGCTCGTTTTTATCTCTTTACCAGATCTCTTCCGATCTGGTTCGCTGCGCACTTAGTACAAATCATTAGTAAAATAACAGCAGGTTTTGTGTTAATCAAAATTAAGATTCTGATCTGTAAACACATATCCAACATATAACTACGAATAGATTGAATTTGTACCTTCGAATAAAATCTAAACGAAGAATTAAGCTTGAAATTACTGTATTAGTCCAGAATGGACCTGAGCTGGATCAGCTCAAAGTATGATCAGCACGCAAGCGTACTGGTCCATAACAGAAACCAGCACTGGGCTATTTGGTCAAATAAAGTCCACTCATACTGGACAATCAAATTGTGAGCAACTGAACAAGGAAACCAGATTGCAAGCGAACTGGAAATGACATCAGATTGCAAGCTACCTGGACAACCAGATCGCGAGTTAAAACTAGCTCGGGAAAAATAAGCAGGTCGCGAACTTACCTCAATAACAACTACCAGCTTGAAAGATTTTCTTAGTCTGAAGAAATCGAAAATATCTAAGGAAAATTCTAGTAAACAAGAACATATAAGCTACTTGTAATCTACTGACACAAAAATATGTAAGCTGCTTGTAAGCTGATAAAAGAACATCCCAGACATTCAGAAGGAAACTGGACGAACATCATGTCAGGCCTCGTGCTCAATCATAGAATTTAACCATGCAAACAATAGCGGAAGCATTTAAAATAGTGGCTAAAACTTTTTGCTTTTGGCCTGACTGAAAGATAACATAATTTAAAATACAATAATAGTCAAAATATCCCAGATTTATAAAATAACTCAGTACAACAGTACAGCATTCAACCAATACAAGCACTACAGAATACTACTGAATACAATAAAGCACAGGGCATCCCCCGGCTAACAGTGCTTATACATATATGCTATACGCTAACTGGGACACTCTAGCCACCTCGTGGGGCACCACCAGCTGGGTCTACTCCACGACCGGCAGAGTAACCATGATAACCTGAAAACACATACACAGGCAAACAACACCAGCCCAGAGGGACATGGGGTAAAACCCCAGTACGGAGAGCAACAGAAAAACAGCTAATGGAAAGCAACAAGCAATATGCAAATGCTATGCATGAGAACAAGGCTACAACCGAAAGCTGGGAGCCAAAGGATCTCAACAGCTGCTCAACAACGAATCAGATTAACTGAACAACAGTACAACGGTGGCCACGGGATGTGTGAGTATATGGGAGCTACCACTCGTCTCAGCACACGGTACCAGATGCAAAACATGGCTCAACCTACTGTTGCCCAACTCATGAGGTGTGGGAGCTACCCACTCCGCTCATAGTGGCTAACAGATCCCAGCAGGGAGATGAGGTACGGGAGTTACCCGCTCAGCCTCAACAGCATCCTGGTACACACAGAGCAATAAACAAGGCACGCCTACAACTGATCTGGGCTCAAAATGATAAATGCGTGTATGAAATAGATGCAATTTCCAACACAGAACATATATAACAATGCAAGGCATACACAGCAGCAAGCATAATCACCCATGCTCAATCCAAAGCTTTGAAACTAACTCACATCCGCACCTCAAGTCTCCTGTGCTACAATTACCACAAAGCAGTCCCGAGAAACACAGATCTCACACCTGCTAAGCCAAATACAGACACTAGCTCAGGGACAGTAGCACAGAAACTACTAGTTGGGAGCTACGAGCTCAACCAAATCTGTCCTACCCTTCTAACACAACAGAAGGCTCTAAACAAAGCGCAAGGTAGGATCTTTACACTTACCCAGAAAAGTTACCTGAACGGTAGGCAAATCCAACGCTTATGCTAACAGAATACAGAAGGGAGATGTCTCTCGATCCACTTCCAGCTTAACGCAAGCCTCCACAAGCGGTACCAAACGAAGCTTCTTAGCAAGAGGAATCCAACGCTACCACTCTTACTTCAGCCAGAGCTATCTACCGTCGGCAATCGGAGAAGATAAGATTCGGTGAACAGTAACTAGGGTATCGCGACAGAGTTCGCTATCGGGAAATATTCTAAGTGTCGAAGCTGAATAATCAGAACAAAGGAAAGTCCTTTATAAATACTCAAATCTGTTCATGAATGTTGAACAGATTCCACCGAAAACTTATGTCTCAAAGCTGATTTCCCACTCGGATCTGAATCTCACATCAGATCTGGCCTTACGCCAAAACAGATCCTGACTAACTCAAACGACGTCGCACAGAGTCCACTCTCGCAACTGGACACGTCACCCGCTACTCAAGTCTGAAACACACAAAACGGCGTCGCTCTCTTCACACCCAGATCTCTCTCGAATCTGAAGATTAACGCTGCTCACAACTGAGTCTCGCCCGCTAAACCAAAACGCTGTCGTTCTAACTAACCCAAACGACGTAGTTTAGGTACTCGCTACTGAAACACGCTAGTGTACTCACGTCTGCTCAGCGACACCAGATCTCATCACCACAACTGAGCGCGAACACCCAGCACTGACCAACGGTCACACCTGATCAGTTCCCGCGAATATCTCCAACTCTCCAGATCTGCCCAAGAACTTATACGGATCCGATAACTAAACTAAGCTTACCAACTCAAAGCTAGCTTATCCCAAATGTGTTCAAACCAAATCTGGTCTATGCTAAACCCGATTAATTAACTCAATTAATCTTATAAACTTTCGGGTCTCACATCTCTCCCCCACTAAAACAGGATTTCGTCCTCAAAATCAAACAACAATTCTAGATCAAGAGTTCAAGATAACTGGTGAAATAAACATAAGCAAACATCTACTGGGAAACAAACGAAAACTGACTAGCTACTGGAATCTAATACTTAAGTTCACTCAAACAGATGCGGCCACTCCCGCTGCATCTTCTCTTCCAGTTCCCACGTAGCTTCCTCTCTATCATGTTTGCTCCATTGGACCATCACCAAAGGAATAGTCTTATTCCTCGGCTGTTTCTCTTTTCTATCCAAGATCTGCAAGGGATACTCAACGTAACTCAAAGTCCGATCTAGCTCTACCTCGTCAATTCTCAATACATGCGACGGATCTGGCTCATACCTCCTCAACATCGAAACATGAAACACATCATGTAAGGAAGACAAATCTGGAGGAAACAACAGCCGGTAAGCCAAAGGACCAATTCTCTCTAAGATCTCATATGGTCCAACATAACGAGGAGCCAACTTTCCTTTGAGACCAAATCTCATAACACTGCGGAAAGGAGAAACTTTCAAGAAAACCGGATCACCAACCTCAAATTCTAAAGGCCTATGCCTCTTATTCGCATAACTAGCTTTGCGATCCTGTGCAGCTTTCATTCGTTGGTGAACCAGATCCACCTGATCTCTCATCTGATGCACAAACTCTGGAGAAGACAGCTGCTTCTCCCCCACTTCTTCCCAACACACAGGCAATCTACACTTCCTGCCATACAAAGCCTCAACTGGTTCCGTCCCAATCGTGACCTGATAGCTGTTATTATAGGAAACTCAACCAAAGACAACGAGTCTTGCCAGCTACCACTAAAATCCATCACAACAGCTCTCAACATATCCTCTAAAATTTGGATAGTCCTTTCAGATTGGCCATCTGTCTGGGGGTGATACGCAGTGCTCATAGCCAATCTAGTACCCAAAGCTGTTTGCAAACTCTTTCAAAACATGGAAGTAAATCTCGGATCATGATCTAAAACGATAGAAACAAGCACACCATGCAAAAGCACCACGAAATCTATGTACAGCTTCGCCATCTTCTTCAAAGAATAATTCATGTTGTAGTGAATGAAGTGAGCAGACTTTGAAAATCTGTCTATAACCACCCAAACCGCATCACAAACTCTACTGGAAGGAGGCAAATGCGTGACAAAATCCATAGCTATGTGCTCCCAATTCCATTGGGGCACCTCTAAGCTTTGCAACAAACCACCAGGTCTCATCCTCTCAGCCTTGACTTGCTGACAATTCAGACAACGATCTACAAAGTCAGCAACATCACTCTTCAAACCTTCCCACTAGTAATGGTGCTTCAAGGCATGATACATCTTCCTTGCACCAGGATGGACACCGTATCTACCACAATGCACTTCCCTCAAGATCTCCTCCTTCAGGTCAACCAGATTTGGCACAACCAGCCTGCCACGAAATCTCAAACAACCATCAGTTGAGACAGAATAATCTTCCAACTATCCAGCTTTCACCTTCAACTTCAACTCATGGATGGATGGATCAGTCCTCTGAGCTGCTCTAATGCTAGCAACAATCTGTGGCTCAACTTGAAAAGAAGACACCACAGCATAGTCCTCAGCTGGGTAATATCGCCAACCAGTAGTGCTTAGATGCTCATGGACCTTCGAAATCTGCATCGAAGCCAGCATCGCCACTTCAGCCTTTCTGCTCAACGCATCAATAACTACATTGATCTTCCCAGGCTGATATTGGATCTCAAAATCAAAATCCTTAAGAATCTCCATCCATCTACGCTTTCTCATGTGGCATACGCAATGACTCGACCATTTCTGCATCAACACACAACCCAATCCATTCAAGGAAGCATCTGCACAAACTAAAAAACCACCTGAACCACACGGCAAAGCCAACACAGGCGCTGTAGTCAGCTTCTCTTTGAGCAACAGAAAACTACTCTCGCATTTCTCAGTCCATACAAACCTCTTGTCTTTCTGAGTCAACTGTGTCATTGGCTTAGCTATACTAGAGAATCCCTCAATAAAACGCCTATAATAGCCAGCCAAACCCAAGAAACTACGAATCTCAGCAACATTCTTGGGACGCTCCCAGTTAATAACAACCTCACCTTTACTGGGATCCACAGAGATACCTTCCACAGAAATTACATGACCCAGAACACAACTCGGTCTAACCAAAACTTGCACTTGGAGAACTTAGCATACAGCTGCGAGTCTCGAAGCGTTTGAAGAACCAACTTCAAATGCTCTTTGTGCTGCATCGGAGTCTTAGAGTACACCAATATGTCATCGATAAATACAATCACAAACTGATCGATGAACTCTCTAAAGAATCTATTAATCAAATCCATGAAAACTGCGGGGGCATTCGTCAAACCAAAAGGCATAACTAAAAACTCATAAAGCCCGTACCTCATACAAAAAGTAGTTTTCGCAATGTCTTGCTCTCGAATGCGCAACTGATGGTACCCTGATCGCAGATCGATCTTAGAAAACACAGTCAAACCCTGATGCTGATCAAACAAGTCATCGATCCTCGGCAAAGTGTACTTATTCTTCACTGTTTCCTTATTCAACTGCCTAAAGTCGATGCACATCCTCATCGACCCATCCTTCTTCTTAACAAACAAGATAGGCGCTCCCCACGGGGACATACTAGGCCTAATGAAACCCTTCTCCAGCAAGTCGCTAAGCTGAACCTTAAGCTCCCTCAACTCAGCAGGTGCTAACGATATGGAGCTCGAGAGATCGGAGCTGCACCAGGTACCAACTCAATGCTGAAGTCTATCTCCCTCTTCGAAGGAAAACCAGGAATCTCCTTCAGAAACACATCCGGGAAATTTCACACAACGGGAACATCACCAAGTCCTACGCACGAAGAAGAAGACGCATCTAAAGCATAGATCATAAATCCAGCATTCTCCAAAGACAACAGACTAAACATCTCCATCGCAAAGACTAAAGTAATCTTCGACTGGGAATCATGGCCATAGAAATTCCATTTCTCGCCAGACTGAGGCCTAAAATGCACAACTCCATGGAAAAGTCCACGGTGGCCCTATAGCTAGACAACACGTCCATTCCCACTATGCAATCGAAATCCCACATCACAAGCCTAATCAAGTTGGCTAGCAACACATTCTCATCCAACATAAGAACGCCATTCAACAAAATCTCTTGGGAGTACAGGCTCGCGCCGACAGGAGTCGCAACAGACAAAACATCACATAAAACAGTGGTATGCAAACCATGCTCAACCACAAATGCTTCATCAATAAATGAATGTGATGCTCCTGTAACAAACAACACATGCGCAGGAAAATCAAAGACAAAACAAGTACCTGCGATCACTCCTCCTCCTGGCGTGCCTTCAGCTTGCTCCCTCGTCATGGCATTCACTTGGGCAAACTGAGGTCTTGAGAATTGGGGCTGGGAAGACTGTCCAAACCTCGAAGGACCAGGCTGCTGAAACGGCCTAAACTGAGGCTCTCCCAACGTCTTCTGCTAAATAGGAAAAGCACGACCTCTAGACGATCCACCTCGACTCTGCGGTGGGGCAGCAGCGTGTTGTGATCCAGACAAAGGACACACTCTAGCAAAATGTCCATACTGACCATAGACGTTACAAGAACCCTGCACACCTACACACTGCGCTGTAGGATGCCTTCCTCCACACTGGCCACAAAACTCAACTTTGGAACTACCACCACTGCTAGAACTACCTGAGCCAGAAGAACTAGAACCAGACTTCTTCTTGAACTGCCTACCACGTGGTCTAAACCACTGGTGTCCAGGCTGCTGGGCTACCAGCTGTTGGGGTGGCTGGGATGACTGCACTGACTGGGTAGGTTGCACTCCCGAAACCATGGGATGGTTACCCTGCACACTTGAGGCCTAACTCAAGACCTACGGTTCTGCAGTCCTTCCTCAATGTCTATAGCCCTGTCCACCGCTTCCGCATAGCTCGCCAGTGAACCCGCCAACACAAAAGAATACAAATCCTCATTGAGCCCCTCCATGAACTTGTTCCTCTTTGCCTTCTCTCGGCCAGACACATGCGGCACATACGCAAGAAGTGAATAGAATCTCCGGGCATACTCTCCCACGGACATAGATCCCTGAACCAGGTTATCGAACTCTCGCTCCATGACATTTCAAAGGATTCCGGAACGTACTCCTGACAAAAGGCAGTACAAAAGTTGTTCCACGTGATCCCTACGCCTGTCTCCTCTAGAGTACTCGAAGCGCCTCTCCACCAACGCTCAGCACCTCTCCTCAACTAAAACGTAGCCAAACTCAGTCGACACTCATCATCATACCTGACACGGTCGAACAAATCGGTAATATGCTGCAACCAAGACTCAGCATCAGAACTAGACTCATCGCCGTTGAACATCTGAGGGTTCATCCGCTGAAACCTCGCCATCACCAGTTCCATGTCATCCACATGGGCTGCCAGCTCATCTACCTCAAACTGACTACCGCGTCCACGACGGTGAACACTACGCTGCACTTCCTCGTTCTAACCTTCGGGCTCTTACTGAAACAGCCCTCTACCTCTACCCCTAAATCTAGGCGGCATCTACGAAGGAACTAAGAGGGTAAGGTCACACAGCACAAATATATCACATAAAAAATAAGCCACATAGTCAAACACATGCAACATGCAACACTGTGCCTAGACTCAAGTGTGATCAAAAGAAATTGAGCTTATCCCAGCTTAAGCTCTGATACCAAAAATGTCAGGCCTCTTGCTCAATCACAGAGTTTAACCATGCAAATGATAGCGGAAGCATTTAAAATAGTGGCTAAAATTTTTGCTTTTGGCCTGACTGAAAGATAACATAATTTAAAATACAACAATACTCAAAATATCCTAGATTTATAAAATAACTCAGTACAACAGTACAACATTCAACCAACACAAGAACTACAGAATACAACTGAATACAATAAAGCATAGGACATCCCCCGGCTAATAGTGCTTACATATATGCTATACGCTAACTGGGACACTCTAGCTACCTCCTGGGGCACCACCAGCGGGTCTACTCCACGACCAGCAGAGTAACCATGGTAACCTGAAAACACATAAACGGGCAAACAACACCAGCCCCAGAGGGACATGGGGTCAAACCCTAGTACGGAGAGCAACAGAAAAACAGCTAATGGAAAGTAACAAGCAATATGCAAATGCTATGCATGAGAACAAGGCTACAACCGAAAGCTGGGAGCCAAAGGATCTCAACAGCTGCTCCACAACGAATCAGATTAACTGAACAACAGTACAACGGTGGCCACGGGGTGTGTGAGTATATGGGAGCTACCCACTCGTCTCAGCACATCGTACCAGATGCAAAACATGGCTCAACCTGCTGTTGCCCAACTCATGAGGTGTAGGAGCTACCCACTCCGCTCGTAGTGGCTAACAGATCCCAGCAGGGAGATGAGGTACGGGAGTTACCCGCTCAACCTCAACAGCATCCTGGATGCAAAACATGGCTCAACCTGCTGTTGCCCAACCTCATGAGGTGTAGGAGCTACCCACTCCGCTCGTAGTGGCTAACAGATCCCAGCAGGGAGATGAGGTACGGGAGTTACCCGCTCAACCTCAACAGCATCCTGGTACGCACAGAGCAATAAACAAGGCACGGCTACAACAGATCTGAGCTCAAAATGATAAATGCGTGTATGCAATAGATGCAATTTCCAAGACAGAACATATGTAACAATGCAAGGCATATACAGCAGCAAGAATAATCACCCATGCTCAATCCAAAGCTGTAAAACTAGCTCACATCCGTACCTCAAGTCTCCTGCGCTAAAATTACCACAAAGCAGACCCGAGCAACACAGATCTCACACCAGCTAAGCCAAATACAGACACTAGCTCAGGGACAGTAGCACAGAAACTACGAATTTGGAGCTACGAGCTCAACCAAATCTGTCCTACCCGTCTAACACAACAGAAGGCCCTAAACAAAGCACAAGGTAGGATCTTTACACTTACCCAGCAAGCTACCTGAACGGAAGGTGAAATCCGACGCTTATGCTAACAGACTACAGAAGGGAGATGTCTCTCGATCCACTTCCAGCTTAACGCAAGCTTCCACAGGTGGTACCAAACGAAGTGTCTTAGCAAGAGGAGTCCAACGCTACCACTCTTACTTCATTCGGAGCTGTCTATCATCTGCAATCGGAGAAAATAAGGTTCGGTGAACAGTAACTAGGGTATCACGACAGAGTTCTCTATCGGGAAATATTCTAAGTGTCGAAGCTGAATAATAAGAACGAATGTCAGGCCTCGTGCTCTCATCAGAGTAAAATCACGCAAACACAAGCGGAAGCTACTAAAAAGTGGTTAAAATTTTTGCATTTGGCCTGACAGAAAAATAACGTAATTTAAAATAGTGCAATACTCAAAATAATCTCAGTTTAATAAATCTACAACAGCACAAATAGTCAAGTACAACAAATTGCCCAACGGCTGAATACAACACAAGTACTAAAAGACTGCCAGCTATATAGATCAAAGCATCACCCCGGGACATCCCACCCAAAGTGATACAAGTGCATATAAATACTATACATAACTGGGAGACTCTATCTACCTCCTGGGACACCTCCAGCTGGGTCAAAGCCACGGCCAGCGGAATAACCTGGAAAACCTGAACACAAACAGGCAAACAACACAACAGCCCCAGAGGGACCTAGGGGTCAAACCCCAGTACAGAGAGCAACTATAAAATAGCAATGAATAACAAAAGATACAATGCTAATGCTATGCATGAGGGACAATGCTGTTAGAGTAGATGCCCAACTAGCCAACTTGTGGCGTGTGGGTTTTTATTGACTCTTGTATATGACAGTCTTTATATATATTATTCGCATTTCTTTATGGCGTTCTTTATTTCATTATGTCATATGATGTTAACAATTGTGTTGGATAAAGACCTAGAATGCACCATAGTGTATGTTAGATGTGATAGTGGATATGATGGCTATCATGAAACACATCTAATAGTCACTGTGCATTCTGAACTCGTTCATAGTCGATTAGGCCGTCAAAATGAGGATAAGACCGCCCGAGCTTGAGACTAGCATCTGCGATGCGAAGTACCATGTTTCATTGGTAGGGAACATTGTGATGTTCTGAGCATGCAGATGGATAGTGACCTGGTGATCTATCGAACTACCCTCGTTCGGACTTTCCAAGTGGTTACCATTTGTCGAATGGATAAATCCGAGGTCTTGGTTGTACTTATTAGTCCTCACTACTCGAAACGTCATTGAAACTCTACATGATAGGCGCCTCACTTTGACCCGTTTACCGACTCACTTGGGGTCACTAGGTGGCGGGATTGGGTGAGATCCCGATGCATGTAGGAGTCGATGCTTCGTTGTCGAGGATTCACCGCTCGCTTTCATGCGTGGATATCCTATGCTATCTGAGGGGATAATAGTGTATAAATCTCTGGCCAGAGTACTGGATGTGTTTTAGGTAAATTGGTTTACCTAGTTACACTCGCGATGTCACAATTCGATCTCCAAGATGTATGCATAGCTATCGGATCTCTAGCGACTCTCGATTTACCAATGGTCGTTGATCTGATCGGGATATATGTGTTGAAAGGACCGTACTGTATGCTAACCACGACCAACTGGTTCTTGCAGGCACTATCAGTGATACCTAAGGGATAATGGGGCGATGTTTCTAGGCGCTTTACCATGATCCGTTGGGCAAGTCCGAAATTGTGATTTCGGAGCCACAATGGTTGTGGACCCACGGCTAGCTGTATCCCTGAACCATTGAGGGTCACACAAGTACTGGATTCATGATTCCCGCATAGAAACTGAGCTCAATGTGTTGAGCATAGGAAGAGGATTTTAGGGAGTGCGACTTCCTAAAAGTCAACATGGGTCAAATTGCGATTTCCCAAAGTTGAGGGGCTAAACTGTAATTTTGGACTAGGTGGTCTGAAAAATTGTTTTCGCATCATAATAGTCAGTTTTGGAAACTGAGTCGATTGGTCCGATCTGATCGTATATCGGAGTTATGATGAAGCCACGGAGATGCGGTTGAACCGAATGTTCATATATTGGACTGGGCCCGCCCCAGGTCCATTGGGCCGGTTCAAGCCCATCACTTATTTAATTAGACCTAGGGCTACCATGAGACACACAAGATACAACCTAGCTCTCATAGCCGCCCACCCTCTCCCACACGCCTCACGCCGCCGCCGACCGCCCATCGCCGCCGCCAGTCGGCCGCCGTCGCCGTTGCCCCGGGTTTTTTCGTGATCGGACTTGTTTCGATCACCGCAACGAGGAGAATCCGTTCGTGCTAAAATCCGTCTGATATTCTAGTGCAGATTGACGAAGGAAGATTGTTTCCGGTCGTGGACCTGATTGACGATCTACCGCCGCCTACCGTTTGAAGTGCCGGTTTCCTCGTGAAACTGGTCGGAGCCAGGCGCCTAGAAGCCAGCAAGGTAGCAATTCGATAAACGCCCTATGAATGTTTATTGATTTTGAATATATTGAACGTTTCTCGGGGCAACTTTTGATTTCCGCTGCTCCCCCGGGATACGGGATCCGGATCCGCCATTGTATGCCAACAGTGGTATCAGAGCCAAGGCTCGGATCCTTCAATACATGTTTGTGCCTTATTGCATCAGATTTCAATTTTTCAAAAATCAAAACAAAAAAAAAATTTTTTGGTCCCCGGTACTGTAGCAGCCGCACGGGGGTACTCTAGCGGCCGAACGCAGGGACTGTAGCGGCCGAACGCAGGGACTGTAGCGACCGAACGCAGGTACTGTAGCGGCCGAACGCAGGGACTGTAGCGACCGAACGCAGGTACTGTAGCGACCGCATGCCGGCGTACCCGAGGCGGTGTTGCGACGCTGTTTTTCGACTCCTTGGATTTTCGGGCCTGTCTTTTGTGGGTAAATAATTTGATTATTTAAATTTATGCATATTAATTAGATTGATTGCATGTTTGGGATGATCGAGAGTCGTGCCCAACGTGTTAGGTGTATGCTTTAGGTTTTGCGATTTCGGTTGTAATATATTGTTGATATCAGAAAGTGGGTCTGTTTGTGGCCCGTTCCCACCCCTACAAATTTGTATCCCTTATTTGTAATGGAAAATTAAATGTAATTTACTAGATTTAGTGGGAGGACAATTTGAAGACGGTGGACATGACGATCAAAGATATTGAAGATCGAAGATCTGTAAAACCGGAAGCAATTGTAATAGGATTGCATTGCATATTGCATTTCACCTAGGACTGGACTCAGGTCCGTGACTGACAACCACGGGCCGCATAGCTCTCGCGATCGATCATCCCAAATTTATTTATATATTTGATAAATGTTGAATCCGCATGTTTTTAAATTGTGATTTTAAATTGCATGAGACCAAATTTTCGAAAATAAAATCTCTCGTTTTAAATACGATTTAAAACTAATATCAAGATTAAAAGTTTATTCGATAAACTAAAGGGAATTTCAATCTGTTTAAATACCCCTACCTTCCATCAACAATGGGTGTACACCGATGCTACCCGCATACATGGCCCGGCTCATATTATTGAGGGGGTTATGTATGCCGGTAAGCTATCCACGCCATTGACAATTGTTGTGAGTCGGTTGGAACTCCCTTTAACGTTGGCTCATATTATTGAGGACGTTAAGGGGACCGTCCTTCACGACTCAACATTTATGGGTCATCTTGACACGTGATAGTAAACGGCGTCATATTATTGGGCCCTTACTGGACGTGAGGTGAATACATGGAGGTTGCACTGGTTGCAATTGGACTCTACCTTTTGAGGGTCATGGTTGGTTGATATTATTCGGGACCATGATCGCTTGATTGGGCTCCGTGTACCCACTAAGGAAACTTGCTTTCCCGATTTCATTAGAGGATGGTGAAATCGTTAAAATAGTGGGAGGGTAATTCATAAAACTAAATGACCTTGTTTTATGTCTTAGCGTTTTTCATATATAGTTAGTAATGCATGTCTGTTTTTCATTTCAGTATTACTGCTTACAAAATGTCTTCGATCAAAAACCCACTCGCTGCTATACTGGATAGCAACAAGTTCACCGGTCTGAACTACCAAGACTGGCTTCGAAACCTCAACATTGTGTTGGCTTCGGAGAAACTTCTTTATACGATAGAGAAGAGCCCTCCAAAGGAAGCCCCTGCCGATATCAGCCCTGAGGAGCTGGTTATGCTTAAACAATGGTGGGACGACGAGCTTAAGACTCGATGCTTTGTGATGGCATCGATGTCCAACGAAATGCAACGGCGCTTTGAGAAGATGAAGTATGCTGCTGAGATACTCTTTCATCTCAAGGAACTGTATGGGGAGAACTCTCGACATGAGAGGTTCACCGCTGTCAAGGAGCTTATGACGAGCCGCATGCGCGATGGGACTTCGGTCCGCGAGCATGAGGTTCGTATGATTGGGCTCGTTGAAAAGCTGGCGGGCCTTGATATCACACTTCCACATGAGCTATCTGTGGATGTAATTCTCCTCTCACTACCCGCTGCATTCGACCCCTTTGTGGTCAACTTCAACATGAACAAGCTGGCAGCCACCCTCGAAGAGGTGGTTAACATGCTGATCGTGTTTGAGGAAACCATAAAGAAGGACAAGCCCGCCCTCCTTATGGGCTCTTCTTCCTCTGCGAAGAAGGGGCCCAGACGCAAGGGTAAGAAGCGTTCTGCCCCTGCGAAGGAGGAAAAGCCCACTAATAAGCCAAAGGCAAAGGCTTCAAGACAAACAAGTCCGAGGATGTTTGCCACCACTGCCACAAGCCTGGGCATTGGAGGAGGAACTGCAAGGAGTACCTCGAGCAGTTGCGAACTGCAAAAGGTATGTTCTATATTGAAATAAATATGTCTCTTAATTCGAATTCTTGGGTACTTGATACCGGATGTGGATCTCATATCTGCAATGATTTGCAGGTGATGACAAGAAGCCGACGTCTTAGAGAGGGTGAGAACCACTTGAGACTGGGCAATGGAGCAAGAGTTGCTGCAGCAGCTATAGGAGATGTTTATTTATTTCTATCGTCAAATTTTAAGTTGTTATTGAAGAATGTTTTATTTGTTCCCGAATTAATAAAGAACATTATTTCTGTTTCTATGTTTGATAGTGATGGATATTCTTGTATGTTTGCTAATTCGATTTGTAATGTTTACAAGAATAAATGTTTAATTGGAATTGGGGAACGCTAAAACCATCTATACACCTTAAAATTAAAACCAGTTCCAACTCGTGATGTAGAAACACATACAACAACAATTAAAAGGAAATATGATAGCTTAAACCCAACACAACTTTGGCACGCTAGGCTCGGTCATATTTCTATAAGAAGGATGAACAAGCTAGTTAGGAGTGACATGTTTGATTTGTCAGACATTAACTCCCTACCGACTTGTGAGTCTTGTCTCAAGGGAAAGATGACAAAACAACCCTTCAAGGGCAAGCCTGAACGTGCCCAAGGCCTATTGGATTTGATCCATACTGATGTGTGTGGTCCACTTAGTATTGGTACTAAGTACGGTCACACATACTTCATCACATTTACCGATGATTATTCTAGGTATGGGTACTTGTACTTAATGAAGCACAAGTCTGAATCCTTTGAAAGGTTCAAAGAATTCAAGGCTGATGTAGAAAATCAGTTGGGAAAAAGTATTAAAACATTTCGATCCGATCGAGGTGGTGAATACTTGAGTGCTGAATTTCAAGACTATCTGAAAGAGAATGAGATTCTCGCACAGTGGACCCCTCCGGCCACACCACAGCTCAATGGTATAGTGGAGCATCGTAATTGAACTTTGATGGACATGGTTCGATCTATGATGAGCTTCACTGAGCTTCCTACCTCGTTTTGGGGCTATGCACTCGAAACGACGGTAATATTGTTGAACAATGTCCACACCAAGGTAGTGGATAAGACTCCATATGATATATGGATGGGCAAACCACCCAAATACTCATACCTGAAGATTTGGGGATGTCCTGCTTACGTGAAGCAGACAGTGGGAGATAAGCTGGATACGAGATCCATATTATGTTACTTTGTTGGGTATCCAAAGAATTCCGTTGGATACTACTTCTACTATCCAAGTGAAACAAAAGTGTTTTTTTCTAGAAATTCCACCTTTATGGAAAGGGAATTTCTACTTGATAGAAAGGGCAAAATAGTAGAACTCGAAGAGGTTCGGGAACCAACTGAAGTACCGAGTGAATCTCCTGCGCCTCCAGAGCCAGTACCAAAAATGGTCGCACCTAGGAGATCCGAAAGGGTTCCTAGGGCTCCTGAAAGATATGGTTTCCTTCTTGAAGATGATCAGGGTGATCAAGTTGTTGGATGTGATCCAAGGACTTTCAATGAGGCAATTTCCGATGCTGATTCTAATCTGTGGCTTGAAGAAATGCAGTCTGAGATTGACTCAATGCATGCGAACCAAGTTTGGACTCTCGTTAATCCTCCCGAAGGAATTGTTCCTATTGGGTGTAAATGGATATACAAGAGGAAACTTGGGCCTGATGGTAAGGTACTGACCTACAAGGCACGACTGGTCGCGAAAGGCTACACTCAAAGGCAAGGTGTTGACTATGATGAAACCTTTTCACCAGTCGCAATGTTAAAGTCGAT
>KV018480.1:27005-37142 GCA_001598015.1 Dorcoceras hygrometricum
GTTGATGACATTCTACTCATTGGGAATGATGTAGGAATGTTGCAGTCAACTAAGGTATGGTTGTCTAGTAGATTTTCGATGAAGGACATGGGTGAAGCATCCTATATTTCTTGGAATACAGATCTATCGGGATAGATCTAAACGGATGCTCGGACTCACCCAAGCTACCTACATCGATACCATACTTAAGCGGTTCTCTATGGAAGAGTCCAAGAGAGGACACCTACCTATGTGCCACGGGGTCACTCTATCTAAGTCTATGTGTCCGAAGACTGATGAGGATATAGAGAGTATGACACGTGTGCCATATGCCTCGGCAATAGGTAGTATTATGTATGGCATGATCTCAACTAGACCGGATGTCGCATATGCTCTGAGTGTCACGAGCCGCTACCAGGCCAACCCCGGCCAATTGCATTGGAAGGCTGTGAAGGATATTCTTAAGTACATGCGAAGGACTAATAATATGTTCATGGTCTATGGGGGTGGTGAACTGAAATTGGAAGGCTACACTGATTCTAGCTTCCAATGTGACGTGGATGATTCGAAGTCTACCTCTGGATTTGTATTCATGCTCAATGGTGGTGCTGTCTCTTGGAAGAGTTTCAAGAAAGACACCATCGCGGATTCAACCACTGAGGCTGAGTACATCGCAGCATCAGCTGCTGCTAAAGGAGGCGGTTTGGATAAGGAATTTCATCCAAGAGTTGGGCGTCATTCCTGATGGAGTTGGTCCAGTCCCGGTGTATACGACAACACGGGTGCCGTTGCGCAAGCAAAGGAGCCTAGGTCTCACCAAAGATCCAAACATACTGAGAAAATACCACATAATCCGGGATATTGTGGCCAGAGGTGACATAGCAGTTGAGAGAGTCGCCTCTGCGGACAACATTGCTGATCCACTTACGAAGTCCTTGCCAGGACCGTTGTTTGAAAAACATCACGAAACAATGGGACTACGTCTGATGATTAGTTGGCTATAGGGCAAGTGGGAGATTGTTAGAGTAGATGCCCAACTAGCCAACTTGTGGCGTGTGGGTTTTTATTGACTCTTGTATATGACAGTCTTTATATATGTTATTCGCATTTCTTTATGGCGTTCTTTATTTTCATTATGTCATATGATGTTAAAAATTGTGTTGGATAAAGACCTAGAATGCACCATAGTGTATGTTAGATGTGATAGTGGATATGATGGCTATCATGAAACACATCTAATAGTCACTGTGCATTCTGAACTCGTTCCTAGTCGATTGGGCCGTCAAAATGAGGATAAGGCCGCCCGAGCTTGAGACTAGCATCTGCGATGCGAAGTACCATGTTTCATTGGTAGGGAACATTGTGATGTTCTGAGCATGCAGATGGATAGTGACCTGGTGATCTATCAAACTACCCTCGTCGGACTTTCCAAGTGGTTACCATTTGTCGAGTGGATAAGTCCGAGGTCTTGGTTGTACTGATTAGTCCTCACTACTCGAAACGTAATTGAGACTCTACATGATAGGCGCCTCACTTTGACCCGTTTACCGACTCACTTGGGGTCACTAGGTGGCGGGATTGGGTGAGGTCCGATGCATGTAGGAGTCGATGCTTCGTTGTCGAGGATTCACCGTTTGCATTCATGCGTGGATATCCTATGCTATCTGAGGGGATAATAGTGTATAAATCTCTGGCCAGAGTACTGGATGTGTTTTAGGTAAATGGGTTTACCTAGTTACACTCGTGATGTCACTATTCGATCTCCAAGTTGTATGCATAGCTATCGGATCTCTAGCGACTCTCGATTTACCAATGGTCGTTGATCTGATCGGGATATATGTGTTGAAAGGACCGTACTGTATGCTAACCACGACCAACTGGTTCTTGTAGGCACTATCAGTGATACCTAGGGGATCATGGGGCGATGTTGCTAGGAGTTTACCATGATCCGTTGGGCAAGCCCGAAATTATGATTTCGGAGCCACAATGGTTGTGGGCCCACGGCTAGCTGTATCCCTGAACCATTGAGGGTCACACAAGTACTGGATTCATGACTCCCGCATGGAAATTGAGCTCAATGTGTTGAGCATAGGAAGGGATTTTAGGGAGTGCGACTTCCTAAAAGCCAACAGGGGTAAAATTGCGATTTCCCAAAGTTGAGGGGCTAAACTGTAATTTTGGACTAGGTGTTCTGAAAAATTGTTTTCGCATCATAATAGTCAGTTTTGGAAACTGAGTCGATCGGTCCGATCTGATCGTCGATCGGAGTTATGATGAAGCCACGGTCATGCGGTTGAACCGAATGTTCATATATTGGACTGGGCCCGCCCCAGGTCCATTGGGTCGGTTCAAGCCCATCACTTATTTAATTAGACCTAGGGCTACCATGAGACACACAAGATACAACCTAGCTCTCATAGCCGCCAACCCTCTCCCACACACCTCACGTCGTCGCCGACCGCCCATCACCGCCGCCCGCCGATCGCCACCGCCGTCGCCCTGGTTTTTCACGTGATCGGACTTGTTTCGATCACCGCGACGAGAAGAATCCATTCGTGCTAAAATCCGTCAGATCTTCTAGTGCAGATTGATGGAGGAAGATTGTTTCCGGTCGTGGACCTGATTGACGATCTACCGCCGCCTACCGTTTGAAGTGCCGGTTTCCTCGTGAAACTGGTTGGAGCCAGGCGCCTAGACGCCAGCAAGGTAGCAATTCGATAAACACCCTATGAATATTATTGATTTTGAATGTATTGAACGTTTCTCGGGGCCTAGACGCAGCAAGGTAGCAATTCGATAAACACCCTATGAATATTATTGATTTTGAATGTATTGAACGTTTCTCGGGGCAACTTTTGATTTCCGCTGTGCCCCCGGGAAACGGGATCCGGATCCTCCATGGTATGCCAACAAATGCAACAGCCGAAGGATACAACCAAAGAAGGGAGCCAAGGAATTCAACAGCTGACAACAGATTCTGCGAAGAATGGTTGCCACTGATGTGTGTACAAGCATACGGGAATTACCTGCTCATCTTTACACCAGACCTGAATACCAGATGCATCAACAACTCAACCTGTTGTTGCCCAACCCATGAACTGTGGTAGTTAACCACTCGGCGCATGAGGGCTAACAGACCAGCAGGGAGATGAGAGTGTGGTATTGCCGCTCGCCCTCGCATCCTGGTAAGAAAACAGAGCAACAACAAAGCACGGCTACAACAGCTGAAATGGAAATGATAGTGCGTATGCAATGCAACAGCTGAACAGCATATAAACAACAAGCAATGCACACACAACAAACAACATAATATCCATGCCAATTCCAGCCATAATATAAGCTCAACATCCGTACCTTAACTTCTGAGCTACAATTACCACACACAGCTGCTACAATCAAGTCTAAGCAACACGGATCTGTCACCCCAACAAAACTACTGGCACGGCAGGGAACGCTTATGCTAGCAAACTACACAAGGGAGATGTCTTAGCGATCCTGTGATCCTCTTCCAGCCTCTCCAAAGCCTTCTAAAGAGGTATAGAACAAATCGCCTTAGCGAGAGGAGTCCAACGCTACCACTCTCACTCTCGTCGGAGTTGTCTACCATCGGAAATTAGGACGGATAAGGTTACGGTGAACAGTAACTAGGGTGTCGCGACAAGATTTGGAAACGAAGGAAATATTTCTAAGTATGGGATCTGTTAAAAAATCGAAGACCAAGTCTTCTTTTAAATAAACTACTCAATCAGCAGATAGAAACAGGAACAGATCCACCGACAAAATCAGTTATCACAACTAATATTCCCAACCAGTAGCTGAAATCTCGCATAATCTTTAGCCCTTCGCTATTATATTAACCAGCAGTTGAATCTTTCAAACAACGCTAAGAATAAACGGCGTCGCACCAGCTTAACCAAACGACGTCGCAGAGGAACACGTTACCTCGCTACCAACAGCTGATTCACAAACCAGGTCGCAACGCATGAGATCTATCAACAGCTGATGTCTATCATAACCAACAGCTGGTACAAAGCACTCCACTCAAAACGCTGTTGTTCCAACTTATCAAAACGACGTAGTTTCGCTACCCGCTACAAAACACTCTAACGAAACCAACAACTGGTTCCTGCTTCAAAAACATTGTCTCTTCAGTCCCTTAGCGCTCTCTGCTGATCATCGCAACTAACATACCAACAGCTGATCACTCGCAACAGCTGGTCTCTCGCAACAGCTGGATACGCGCTAATACACCAAAGACTGAAATCCACGTCAGCATTGCTGCTGCTGCTTATCAAAACGCAATGACTGAAATATCAACTGCTGAAATCTAACGAAGCACTGCTGCTCCAATTGATTCCTACTGCTACTACTGGAACGCACATCTAAATCAAATGTCACCAACGACTGACTCAACAGCTGGTACTCAAACAAACATCTCCCATGCAACGTCTGATATCTTTCCAACTGCTGATTCCAACACTTAGGCAAATTTGATGTTTACGCCAAGCACATCGACCAACAGCTGGTCCAAACCCGACCAACACCTGATTGTGAAAAAACAGGTCTCACATCTCTCCCCCACTAAAACACGATTTTGTCCTCGAAATCAACAAGTCCAGGAACAACTCAACTGAACCCAAGAGTTCAAGATAACTGAGCAAACAACAAACAACAACTAGGGAAAAGAACAACCTAAAACTAACGGCTATTGGAAAATCTGAGACAACATCTATTCAAACAGATGCGGCCACTCACACTGCACATTCTCTTCCAGCTCCCAGGTCGCTTCTTCCCTACCATGTTTGCTCCATTGCACCATTACCAAAGGAATGGTTTTATTCCTCAACTGTTTCTCTTTACGATCCAAAATTCGCAGGGTATACTCAACATAACTCAACGTCTGATCTAGCTCAAACTCGTCAGTTCTCAACACATGAGACGGATCTGGCTCGTACTTCCTCAACATGGAAACATGAAAGGCATCATGTAGAGAAGATAAATCTGGTGGCAACAACAGCCGATACGCCAAAGGCCCAGTCCTCTCAACAATTTCATACGGTCCAACATAACGAGGGGCTAACTTTCCCTTGTGACCAAATCACATAACACTGCGAAACAGAGAAACTTTAAGGAAAACGAGATCACCAACCTGAAACTCTAGAGTTCGACGCCTCCTATTTGCATAACTGGCTTGGCGATCCTGGGCAGCTGGTGGCAACAACAGCCGATACGCCAAAGGCCCAGTCCTCTCAACAATTTCATACGGTCCAACATAACGAGGGGCTAACTTTCCCTTGTGACCAAATCACATAACACTGCGAAACAGAGAAACTTTAAGGAAAACGAGATCACCAACCTGAAACTCTAGAGTTCGACGCCTCCTATTTGCATAACTGGCTTGGCGATCCTGGGCAGCTTTCATCCGCTGTCGAATCAGATCCACATGATCCTTCATCTGCTGCACAAACTCTGGGGAAGACAACTGCTTCTCCTCCACTTCTTCCCAACATACTGGCGATCTGCACTTTCTGTCATACAAAGCCTCGAACGGCGCCATACGAACCGTCACTTGGTAGCTGTTATTGTAAGAAAACTCAACTAAAGACAACGCGTCCTGCCAGCTACCACCAAAATCCATAACAACAGCTCTTAACATATCCTCCAACGTCTGGATAGTTCGCTCAGATTGGCCATCTGTTTGGGGGTGATACGCTGTACTCATAGCCAATCTGGTAACCAAAGCTGCTTGCAAACTCTTCCAAAATCTGGAAGTAAACCTTGGATCTCGGTCAGAAACAATCGAAACAGGAACACCGTGCAATCTAACCACAAAATCAACGTACAGTTTCACCATTTTCTTCAAATAGAAGGTCATTCCAAAGGGAATGAAGTGCGCAGACTTAGACAATCTGTCGATTACAACCCAAATCGCATCGCAACCTCTGCTGGAACGAAGCAAATGCGTAACAAAGTTGTCAGGCCCCGTGCTAATCACACAAGATTAGAGCACAATTAAGCACATAATCACGGAAGAGTAAAACAGGGCTTAAAAATTTTTCGAAATCATTTGGGCCTGAACTCAAAACATACATTCAAATATCGATACTCAAAATACGAGTTGACTCAAACTCATAAAATACAGGTAACAACAAATTGTTAGAGTAGATGCCCAACTAGCCAACTTGTGGCGTGTGGATTTTATAGACTCTTGTATATGACAATCTTTATTTATGAAATACGCATTTATTTATGGCATTCTTTATTTTCATTATGTTATATAATGTTAACAATTGTGTTGAATAAAGACCTAGAATGCACCATAGTGTATGTTAGATGTGATAGTGGATATGATGGCTATCATGAAACACATCTAATAGTCACTGTACATTCTGAATTCGTTCCTAGTCGATTGGACCGTCAAAATGAGGATAAGGCCGCCCGAGCTTGAGACTAGCATCTGCGATGTGAAGTACCATGTTTCATTGGTAGGGAAAATTGTGATGTTCTGAGCATGCAGATGGATAGTGACCTGGTGATATATCGAACTACCCTCGTTCGGACATTCCAAGTGGTTACCATTTGTCGAGTGGATAAGTCGAGGTCTTGGTTGTACTGATTAGTCCTCACTATTCGAAACGTCATTGAGACTCTACATGATAGGCGCCTCACTTTGACCCATTTGCCGACTCACTTGGGGTCATTAGGCGGCGGGATTGGGTGAGGTCCCGATGCATGTAGGAGTCGATGCTTCGTTGTCGAGGATTCACCGCTCGCTTTTATGCATGGATATCCTATGCTATCTGAGGGGATAATAGTGTATAAATCTCTGGCCAGAGTACTGGATGTGTTTTAGGTAAATGGGTTTGCCTGGTTACACTCTCTATGTCACTATTCGATCTCCAAGATGTATGCATAGTTATCGGATCTATAGCGACTCTCGATTTACCAATGGTCGTTGATCTGATCGGGATATATGTGTAGAAAGGACCGTACTGTACGCTAACCACGACCAACTGGTTCTTGCAGGCACTATCAGTGATACCTAGGGGATCATGAGGCGATGTTGCTAGGCGCTTTATCATGATCCGATGGGCAAGTCCGAAATTGTGATTTCGGAGTCACAATGGTTGTGCGCCCACGGCTAGCTGTATCCTTGAACCATTGAGGGTCACACAAGTACTGGACTCACGATTCCCTCGAAAACTAAGCTCAATGTGTTTAGCATAGGAGAAGGAATTTGGGGAGTGCGACTTCCTGAAAGTCAACAGGGGTCAAATTGTGATTTGCGAAAGCTGAGGGGCTAAACTGCTATTTTGGGCTAGATGATCTGAAAAATTATTTTTCACATCATAACATTCAGTTTTGAAAACTGAGTCGATCGGTCCAATCTGATCGTCGATCGGAGTTATGATGAAACCGTAGTGATTTAATTGAACCGGATGTTCACTTGGATCTGGGCCTGACCCAAGTCCAATGGGCCGGTACATACCCATTGCAAGTCTATTAATTATAGACTTAGGGTTTTAATCACACAACACACACAACTAAACCCTAGCCTTCAAATCTCGGCCGCCCCCTCCTCTCCCTACCTCACACCGCCGTCGTGATCGGACTTGTTCCGATCGTCTTGACGAGGAGAATCCGTTCGTGCTAAAATCTGTCAGATCTTCTAGTGCAGATTGACGGAGGAATCGCGTTTCCGATCGTGGACCTGATTGATGATCTACCGCCTCCTACAGATTGAAGTGCCGGTTTCCTCATGAAACTGGTCGGAGCCAGGCGCCTAGATGCCAGCAAGGTAACGATTCAAACATCCAATGTATGAATTTTAGAATTGTATTGATGTATTGAGCCGTTCTCGGGGCAAATTTTTATCTTCCGCTGCGCCCCCGGGAAACGGGATCCAGATCCGCCATTGTCGCCAACACAAATATCAATCATCAACGATCCCCAAAATACATAATAACACAGGGCATCCCCTGGTTCAATACATAATAAAAGTATACTGGGACTCAAGGAAACGGGGATCGACCAGCTGACACTCCACTCGGTCCAGCTTGGTTACCTGAAGATCCTGCAAATGGGTAACACAGACCCAAACAACACAAAAGTAGGAAAACAAATACGAGGTCAAGCCTCAGTACGAAGAGCTATCAAAACAGCTAATCATGCAACATGCTATAATCAATGCTATGAAATGCATCAGGGCTATCAAGGATCGGATAGCTAGACCAGTGTATCAACTGGCAAATCATCTCAGTCAGCCTCTATACCCGCACATGTATCAACCGGGGAAATCATCGGTCCGTGATCTTCAGAGCCCGTCAGCCCATCACAGCTCGGTGGTAGACACTCGAATCCGGTATTCACCACTCCGATGATAGCGTTGGACTTTTCAGGCACAACTCATCGGTCGGCCAGTCACAACGTGGCTTTCAATCGGGTCATCAATCAATCTGTCAATCGGGCTCAAGATGTATGCATGTATGCCAATTAAATATTCAATGCACAATGCATACAATTCAATACGTGAAAACAGAATGTAAAACTCAATCAATTCACAAGCTGTATCACGTAAATCATAGAAGCATATCAGCAGATTTCACAACATCAATTACAGCCATGTTCACACTCAAAGCTGTTAAATCTGCTCAATTCGTACCTTCAACGGCTGATTCTACCTCAATAGATTTCTCACAAGGCACTGAAACTCACGGCCTAGGCTACCAGATTTCTCCGGGCTTCCTCAACCATGGCAGAATACTTCCAGGAGCTGAAATCTACTAAAGCATCGCATAATTCATATCAATTCCAGTCCAGTTCTGAACTTGTAATCATTCTACCCACGGCTTGAACACAAACAGGTTCTACAAGTCTACGTAGGTATTAATAACAAGTGCAAAGCTCAAAACTAAGAAGAACTCTTACCCAGAAGTTCGAAACTAACGGATGAACAACCGGACCAGATTTCTCAAGAATCTTCTAACGAGCAGCAACTCTGCGCTTCTTCCTCAAGTCGTTCTACAACCTCTAACAAGGTAGAAAATCAAAAGAGGAACTCTCAAGGAACCTAGCACCACCTAAATTGTCCAAAATAGAGGCTGAAATCGATGAAGATCGAAGAATGAAATGCTCGGGTGAACAGTAGCTAGAACGAGGGTTTGAAATTGGAGATAAGAAATATCGGGTTCAGAATAATTCTAAGTGTCGATCAACACTTGTCTATATATCTCTTAAATCCAACAGCTGCTGTTCTCAATTAATCAGCATACATCGAAACATCAAATATCTTACAACAGAAACCAGCAGTTTCTCTCAACAAAAATCAGCAGCAACCAACAGACGTTGCATCAACTAATCAAAACGACACCGCATCGCCCCAGCAGCTGACGACAGATTCCTTTCAAAACAACCAGCAGCTGGTCGCGCTAAACAACTCAAACGACGTCGTAAAGGACACGTCACCATTGCTACGAACAGCTGATCAAAAGCGTTACACCCAAAACGCTGCGTTTTAACTTATCAAAATGACGTCGCCTCTCATCAGCGACTGGTTCCTCAAACCAACAGCTGGTCACTCAGCTGGGATAATTCCTCTCAACGCAACAGCTGATAGCGCTACCATTCAGCAGTCAACACCAAAAGGTTGACCAACACGTGTCGCTTTCTCGTTAATCCTCGCACCCGCACAACTGCTGCCAGCAGATATCTCTTCAAGCGCTACTACTGAATAGCAAAACGACGACGCATCACTCCCGCGCCATTAAAAACTGATCAGATTCATCAGCTGGCGCTACAGTACCGTTGACTCGCGTTGACATCTGAAATGGAGACAGCTGATTCCTCGCAATAACGCTACGTCTGATTTCACAAAACGACAGCGTTTTTCTTCAAAACGCTAGGACTTCAGATTTCTACTTAAAGTTCACCAAATCAACTCCAATTCTCGCGCAGATTTCACCCGATAATTCCTGTGACTAAAATCTGAATTATTCTAAGAGAGATCTAAAATTCTAAAATCAGATTTCACCAAAAGCTGAAATTCTGAAATCTGAAAATTCAAAAATTCTAAATTCGAATTTCTCAATCCTCACATTCTCCCCACCTTAAGAGATTTCGTCCTCGAAATCAAAGGCAACCACAGGGAAGAAAATCAAG